>SDVV010045340.1:0-10074 GCA_016164225.1 Gammarus roeselii
ATATCCAGCCCAGCGGGTGAACGGGTCGCTCGCGTGGTTTTGGATGGGTCTTTCGGCTCCCGCTTTCGGATGTATTTAGGAGTATTTTTGTAGTTTGAACGTTTATAATTTATTGTTTATCGTATTTTATTGTTTATTGTATAAATATATTTATATCTATCGTAGCGGACGTACGAGTGTCTCACGTGGTGGTGGATGGGCTTTCGGCCAAGGATTTCGAGGCCCTACGGCCTGGATTTTGGATTTTTGTTATGTTTTGATCTTACATATTTGTATGGTTTATTGATGTTTGTATTATTCATATATGTTTTTTATGTTAGATGGCTGTGTTGGGGTGCGCTTGATTCCTTATTGTTATTCATTATATATTTAATGGTAAAAATAGGCTTATAACACGTCTTAGAGGGGTGGGTGTAGGAGGTCCCCTAGATAAAAAAATCAGTACGCCTCTGGAATTTACGTCAGATGTGGCTGCTCATAGCTAGTCTTCGTGTTGACAGTATCTTTCCATGACTGATTTGCCATTATTTCTATGTTTTGAGTGTATGTATCATTATATATTTATGTCTGACATAAAATTTTATATATTTTGTGTATAATATGTTCATATTCTTATCTTATTAGCGTATAATTGGCTCATTCGATTGCTGCTTGGGGGGTTCTAGCGGTTGGATTTTTTTTTGTTAGTCTTTATATTGTATATATTTTTTTATACGAATAGTATGAAAGGTATATTTTATAACTCGATTTGGAGCCTTAGCGTGCGTTCGGCTCTGCTTAATACCAGCCTGATGTTGGGATTTGGGCAACGGTTGGTGTTTTTCTATCTGTATATTCCATATGTATATAATTCCCATTTGAATTGTATGGTATAATAATTTAGCAGTTGGCGGGTTGATTTTCATTTTTCTGGGTATGTAGCAGCTTCGTTACGAGAATCTGTATACCCCATAACGCATTATTCAGTTTTGAACCAGATATATCGGTTTTACCATGCATCCGCATGATCCAATTGAACCGTTATCAAGCGTATGTAGACTGTTCGAGTAGTCTTATCTAATTTTTTTGTATAATGAGTATCAGTTGGAGGCCCTACAGCGATAGTTGCTGAGCGATGTGGATTTATTGTAAGTTATTATATAGTGTTATGTATACATAGTACTGATCGGTTGATATATGTTGAATATTGTATTGTTCTCAGAATTTTGAATAGGTATTTCATATAGTTATAGAAATTTTAGGATATTATCTTTCATGTAGCACATTATTATAGGAATAATTGGTCGGTTTTGCATCGTTTTGGTATTTTTATGTATTTATCACGTTCTGTTACGCATATGCCGTGGTTACTATAGTTGAAGAAGATTGGATTTTGCCCCTGTTTTTGGGTTGCCTTGGAGAAAAAATCCATCTTATTTGTATATACTATAGCGTATTTGTGTAGAAGTATTCCACATCATTTACTATAGGTTTCAGTTATGTAAATCAGTCACATGTCGTGGCAACTTATTCACGTTTGTTGTTTGGTAGGTTACATGCTAGTTTTTTCTCGTACATCATGGTTTTTAATGTATGTTTTGGGTATGGCAGAGAATCGATCGTCTTATTGTATTATAACTCGACCGTTTAGTGTATTTCATTCAGCTTTGTATGTTCTCTGTAGAGTTTCATCTTCAATGCAAGGTATTGGATATATTTTACAATTACAGGAATATTTGAATATATTACGTTTGTATCTGCAATGTTGAGCATTACTTAGGTGTAATTTAGTTATATGGGGTATCTTTTTAGTGTTTTATGAATCTTTTACATCCAGTTACAAAGATTGAAGTTGAAAAATATAGTTATAGAAGATTCGATTTGTTACAAGCTTGGTCTTATTGTTAGTTTATTGTATATTTATTGTAAGAATAACGTCATACTTCAATAGTTTGGAGGAGTTAGGTGAGTCCCCAATGCAAAAGCTCGTTACGTTTATGTTTATTTGTATAAGTAGACCGTTTCACTATGATGGATACCCACATATATCATAATTTCTAATGTCAATTAGAGCAGGGTAGAGAATTACGTAGCTATTAGAGTATTGTTGTATGAGTTTTCCCACGACAATCATAGGAATATATGTTCAAAAAGTGTAAATCCGCACTACATCTTTGTTGAATTTCGTCATTAAACCCTAGCAAGTGTATAGTTTACCGCTTTAAACGACGATTTACTGGACGGATTGGTCCTGGTGTAGAGGCGGTTTACACTCTTTGGTAGTCATTTGGAGTTCATCCAAGTTCAACGTGACTTTGTAAGTTCTTGTGGATGTTGGTCTCAAGTTTCACGGGTTTGTTAGAGAGGTTATGCGACGAGCTGCTGGTCGCTGTAGGGATTTACTTAGGTAGCCAGAAAACAGAACCCCAGATTTTATGGCCACACTCTTTGAGTCTCATATCAGGCCCGTTCTTGACAACTGTACCTGTGTATGGATTCTTGGTTATGTCCAGGATGTGACTTTGCTCGAAGCTGTTCATAGAAGATGTACTAAACAGATGCATGGTATGTCTGAGGTATTATACCATGACTGGGTGATGTCTCTCAGTTTTGTTCCATATCAGGGGGAACTTGCTGAGAAGTGACCTAATAAAGCATTGTCGAATTCGTTGTTATGTAGGCTTTGATTTTGTCGTACTAGAGGCATAGCATCACTTAGGTCTAGGAATTTGTTATAGATTTGAACGGAAACTTTATTACGCGCGAACTCAGTATTCGTTTTAAATGTCAGATATTTTTCGGTATGGTTATCATGGTAGGATACGATTTTTTTTAATGAACCAGATCACGTGTGATATTGGTGGAGGTTATATCCTCTGGGATGTGGTAGGATACGCCGTATGCCATAGTTATTCAATGTCGGTTAGGGTAGAGTAGAGAATCTTATTTAGCTATTGTATAGTTGTTGTTGCGTGATTTTTGAACGGTTATCATAAGAATAAAACTTTATTATGTTTTATACTCACATAATTTGATGTTATGTTAGGTATAAATTAGCTTTATTGGATTTAGTGGTCCAAGATGTTGCTAGTTTTTAACTTTTGATTTTGGATGTGGGTCCTGTTCCAAGTTTACTGGCACCGTTGTCGGCACCATGTAGGCTTATACAGGGTCAAAGTTGGCACTATGTAGGTATATACTGAGTCGGTACCCGTAGCATGTAGACTCATACGCGCATTTAGTACGCAAATACAGACTTGGTCAATATCTATAGAATTTTCACTAAATGTTTGTGATGTAGGGGGGGGGGGCGTAAACCTAACACATCCTAACTTAACCTAGCCTATTCTAACCAAGAATTAAATATTTTTTTCCGTTTCCATACTTATGTTAGGTATTTGTTCATTGATTTAAGCTTTATTCATATCAAATCTATCCACTTGGCTTTACAGTTTTACCAATTTTTAGCAGATTCTGTACCTATATTGCTTGTTACAACTCCAGTGATATCGATTAGTTTCAAGTAATGTTAGGTGATCGCTCGCTGGTAGACGGCAGAGTTCGAAACGGTAACATGTGTTGCTCGCATATATCAGTGTTGGTTACAATTGTTAAAGCGGTATTTTTTATTAGGTTTACCCTCAATTTATTTTGTTAGCAATTTTTATGTATGGTTTTACTGTTGGAATAAGATTTTTCGTTGTAATGTTGAATTTGTCGCTCCTACCATTTTCGTCTATTACCACGAATATCGAATAAATCCAATATAACATTTCACTATAGATCTGTGATGTATAGTCCGCGGTCAACAAGACCTAGGAAGGATATAAATCATGCCTAAGGTACATAATTATCGAAATATATATCATTGTACGACAACATAGATCAAATATCAATGAAAGCAAAGAGGGTTGCCATACACTGCCATATGCATTAATACCTAGGCAACCTAACCTAACTCTCCCTTTGGGCTGTATATTTAACATATCATTATCAGTTTGAATGCATTTCTCCAATTTTTATCCAGCAAATATCCTTTTGCAGATGTTTAGATTCTAGAATTTTTATCGATATCTCTATTACATATTTGGATGAGACTCAGCAGGTAGGATACAGTAGAACTAAAGCACTTCATTTTGTTACACTTCTTTAATAGGTATTTTTTTTATCCAAGTTTGATGGTTATTTATGATATTTAGTCATTATTTTGGTGAGATGTACATATCAAATCCCTCCACACGGTTCTATTTCACGTTTTTTTTTAATATCACACCATAAACGCACATACACACTTTTGTACGCATATGCAGGGACGGTGACGGCACTATGTAGGCATATACAGGGTCGAATTCGGCACCTGTGCCGGCACTATGTAGTCATATACAGGGTCAAAGCCGGCACCGTGTAGGCATTTACAGGGTCGAAACCGTCACCGTGTAGGCATATAAACCCATTTGTACGCATATACAGGCTCGGTTAACATCTGTAGCATTTTACCTCTGCTATGTGATTTCCCAATAAAACTGATTCCCTTGCCTCTGTTACAAGATATTTAATGTGCATCAGCTTCACGTCATGTTAGGCTAAAAGATATAGTCATCCTCACCTAACCAAACCTTTTCCAACCAAGAATTATTTATCATCAATCGAGATTTATGCTTACGTATGATATTCAGTCATTGATTTTACTTATTCACTTGGCTCTACATCTGATCTATCATTATCAGTTTGAATACAGCCATCCAATTTTGATTAAGTAAATACCCCCAGTATAGACTTTGATTGTTTGATTGTTATAGATATTTCAAAATATTTATAAATTTTGGTTTAAATATACATCACTTTCACTCATGTTATGCGCACCCAACCTAATCTAACCTATCTTAACTAAGAATTCTGTACTTATATTCAACTCTTCATGCATATGTGAGATATTTCTTTCAGTGATTTATACGGTATCCATATCCACTCGGTTCTACATTTTATCTTTCATCAGCAGTTCGATTACACTCTTCCAATATTGATTTTACCATTTTTCATCCATTTTTTTCATAAGTATATTATGTCAATGTCCGAATGTTATACGTAATTCTTGATTAATTATATTTTCGTGAGATTTATGTATGAGCGTCGTTCGAAACCTCCCGTGTATTGTTTTTCAAACTTTGTATATGTCATATGTAGACTGTATTATACCAAATTTCTAGTCGGGGCTCGGTGATGATACAAGATGATAGTCTTGTGAAAACTTCCACTGGTCAACCTAACCAAGAATTAGTCGTCATCGTTCGAGATTTTTCATGCTCATTTATGATACTCGGTCTTTGATTTAGGATTTATACATATAAAATATCTCCACTTGGCCCTACATTGTGACCGCTCAATTGCAGTTTGAATTCGTTCTTTTTCAATTTTGATTCGGTAAGGACCCCCAATTTTAAGATTTGATTTGTTTCAATGTTACTGGTAATTCTTATTATTTTTTAATTTGACACAAATTCTACATCACTTTCATCTGTATGTTATTCGTACCCACCCTAACATAACCTAACCTATTTTAACCAAGAATTACGTATTTTTTTAACACAAAATATTCATGCGCGTGTATGTTATTTATCAATTGTTTTTATACTTTTTACATATGAAGCTCTCCACCCGGCTCTATATATCAGTTACACGTAGATTATTTATTTGCAAGGCCACTATCTGCCTATATCGTTTAGCAAATGTCGCTCATTTTTAGACGTAGATTGTTTGAATGTTATAAGTTATTCATATTTGTCACCACGCAATGTTAGGTGATTGCTCACTAGTAGACTGTAGAGTTCAAGACGGTTATGTGTGTTGCTCGCATATATCAGTGTTGGTTATTTATGTTATAACTTTCGGCAATGAATTTACAGGTATTTGTAAAAATGTTTGCCCAATTTATTTCGTTAGCAAGTTTTATGTATGGTTTTACTGTTGGAATAAGATTTTTTGTTGTAATGTTGAATTTGTTGCTCCAACCATTTATTTTCGTCTATTATAACGATTATTACATAAATCCACTCTAACATTTTACTTCAGATCTGTGATGTAAGGTCCATAGTCAACAAGATCTACGATATAAATCATGCCTTAGGTACATAATTAGCGAAAATATATATCAATGTACGACAACATAGATCAAATATCAATGAATGCCAGAAGGGTTGCCATACACTGCCAGATACGTTAATACCTAACCTAACAGTCAACCTAACCAATAGGTATGTTTTTATATTCAAGTTTGATGCTTATGTATAGTATTGATATGTATGAATCTCTCCACTTGGGGTGTATATTTAACATATCGTTAGCAGTTGGAATACACTTCTCCAATTTTGCTCTAGCAAATGTCCTTTTACAGATGTTTGATTCCAGAGTTTTTATCGATATCTCTATTATATGTTCGAATGAGACTTAGCAGGTAGGCTCCAATAGAACTGATACACTTCAATTTGTTACCATTTTTATTAAAAATCAGTTTCACGCGATGCTAGGTTCAAAGGTACATAGTTAGCTAATAATTACATAGTTGCATTCAAATTTGATGGTTATGTATGCTATTTAGTCTTTATTTTATGCGATATACATATCAAACCCCTCCATATGGCTCCATTTTACATAGTTTTTTTTTTATATCACACACCATGTACACACATACGCGCTTTTGTACGCGGATGCAGGGTCGGTGCCGGCCAAATGTAGGCATATACAAGGTCAGTACCGGCATCGATGCCCGTCATCATGTAGGCCAATACAGGGTTGATGCCGGTACCTGTGTCGGCACCTGTGTCGGCCCTATGTAGGCATCTACACACATTTGTACGCATATACAGGCTCGGTTAACGTCTGTAACAATTTATTTCTGATCTGTAATATCTACTAAAAGTAATCACTGTTCTTTTCTTACAAGATATTTAATGAGTTTTAGTTATATATGTCATGTTTGGTTTAGAGATCTAGTCATCCTAACCTAACCTAACCTAACCTATTCTAAGCAAGAATTATGTATTATCGATCGACTTTTCGTGCGCACATGTGATTTTTTCATTGATTTTAATATATTCATATCCGTCCTCTCCTCCTTGCTCTACATTTGATCTATTATTTACAATTTGAATGCACCCTTCAATTATGATTGAGCAAATTGCATCTATTTTCAAATGTAAATTTCATTGTTTGTTGGTTGTTATTGTTATTTTTCATTTGGTTCTTGATATTTTTTTGACACAATTTTTACAGCACTTTTACATGTTATTCACACCCATCAAAACCTAGCCTAACCTAACGAATGGTATTCAGTCATTGATATATACATATGAAGCCCTCCACACGACTCTAAATATTACTTACACCTAGTTCTTTTTTTATTTCGTTGTCACTCTCGACCCATATTTGTTAGCAGAGAGGCCCCATTTTCAAACTTAGATAGATTGAATGTAATACGTAATACATATTTGTATCCAGTTTCACAAAAACGAACACTTCGTCTCACACCAAGTCTACCTAATTTACTTCAACGTTTTCTGCCATTTCATCCTTTGAAGACTTACATCTATGATTTAGGTTTTTCTCCCGAAAATTTTCGTATTCTTGACGATGATGACGTTTGAGATGACGCTACAAATTGCTTGTTGCTATATCTTTGTTCAAATTTGCTTCCCTTTTGCACAGATTACACCCCCCCATCACACAATTTTTATTGAAAAATCGCCAACTCAAGCTTTATACCATCCTTCCAGAACAGGATCACAATGACGACTGAGCAAGATTTGAGCAGACTCTGTTTTTATATCTTACCTATCTATACCACATTTAGGACATTTACCCCCAGATATTTATATGGCAGTGTTTAATTTGTGATGTTTGCCAGTTTGTCACTTCCTTGAAAAATGTTCTTTCTTCCGACTTCGCCATAACTTTTGTCACTTCTGACTGACTAACACGATGTGTTTTATTGCAATTCATTGCTAGACCTTTGAGTGTTAGGATAATAGGAACATTTCATTAAGGATTTACAGGGTTTATTTGTGTTTATTAGTATTAATTACAGATCTTGCTGGCGGCATCAATGCTCTCTACCTGGAAAAAAAATTCTTCGAAACAGCATGGTTCGTACATCCAACAAATCCCATCATCACTATTATTCAGTTAACTCTCAAAATCGTTCATTTAATCCATCATATCTTCGATACGAATAACGAAGGCTGTTCCACTCCCGTGAGTTCACAAATTTATTACTTCTTCTTTTTGAACTTCAATTATTCGAAATATCTCAAATTTTGAGTAATTCTGATCTTTATTCGAAAGAAATTGTTTCATACGATCCAGATTTTCTTTTGTTCTTAGGTAAAATTTATTTTTCTCTTCCTCAGCTTTATTACACTTGTAAAACTTTCCGCTGGGATCACATCAATTTCGAGATTTACCTTCTTATTTTCTTTGAACTCTGTTACATACGACTGAAATGTATCAGTTACTCAAATCCTGCTTCCTGCATTCTTCATCCATTTATGAATAATATTTCCACTCTTATGATTCTTGTTCTACGCATTTGTAGAAAGCTGTTATTTGCAACAGTACTCAATATTTGTTCGGACCAAGCCATATAATCTCCAGATATTTTTTCATCAAACACACGTGAACAAATTTCTGCGACGTGAACATTCATTTTTGTTTATTCTAAGACGACACGTACGTTTCCACTTGATCTCAACGTAACACTGACTCCAATCTCGGTATGCAGCTAGCTATTATAATGCGATTCTAGGCTTTTTTTGCAAAATATTAGGCCTGACATTGCTCACCTAGGTCATCAACTGTGTACGTATGTGCACGTGTATGTTCAAGCTATTGTACGTGCTACACGAGTTAAAAAAATTCTAACATAACTTTAAAATTCGAAATTTCAATAAAATGTCACATTTTCGAGGGATAACAGAGCCATGTCGGTCTACTGAAGTGATAACTTGGTTACTAAGGTATGGTCCGGGCCTCGAAAATTTGATTTTTTTTTTTTGAAATTTTGAATTTGAATCCACGCTAATTATCAATCAATATCCACCCATCGATAAAGAAAAAACTGATGAGTACGGCTTTTATTCCTATGAATCAGTAACAGAACACTAAATGTAGATTTTTAAGCCCCATACTGAGACAACCGTCGATAATGTCTAATTGAAACCACTAGCTATATTTATTAGTTAACAACCGAGCGAGGTGTAATTACTGTAATTAATACAATTTAACTTACAGTCTGTAAATAATCAAGACCCAAAATTAAATACACAATGTAACAACTAAACACTACTATACGCGATACGTGCCAAGCCAACCATCTCTATTTATTCTAGCAATATATATCATCAGCCCGATATCCCGCGTAAAAACGACAAATTAACTGACTCAGTTACATTTACCCCATTAATTTGTCCGATTTGGGCTATGCACTGATACTCAGACGGAGTCATTACATCTCTAAATTGCGATAATGAATAAAACAGCAAGTGGTTACGAATACCCAGCACAGCAATCCGCAGTAGAGAAACATATATAAATACTACAAACAATAAATCATTTAAAATGAAATATGATCAAAATGCAACATAAATCCAAATCAAACGACCGTATAAAAGAGGTGATCTATTGTTGCTTGACGATCCGAGACCTCTAACCAAGTAATAATGTTTATCACCAATAAAGAGACCGCCGAGTGCCTCTGATGCCGCCAATCAAGATAAGACCAGAAAGACAGTCGGAGACTCAACTTACGTCTCGTACTGTTGCTTCAATCGATTTTCGGAGTGAATACTTATGTTCTGGTATGAATGGTAAGTTCATGTAATTCCCTAATATATATGTGTTAAAAATTTATTATAAATAAAATGTAACTTAAAACTGTATGTTTGCAATATTCTAAGTTTATATCAAATTACTAGCATTGAATGCAGTTATGCAACATGGCTTGCAATGAATACAACGCCTCCTGCCTTGCAATAAAAAGTGCGATAGATACCATGCAAATTGAAATTGCACTCGGTTACCTAAAGTGTCGTGGATATATATATA
>SDVV010045341.1:0-10074 GCA_016164225.1 Gammarus roeselii
GTATGTATATGTATATATGTATGTATGTATGTATGTAGGTATGTATATGTATATGTATGTGTATGTATGTGTATACGTATGTATATGTGCATGTGTATGTATGTATATGTTTGTATATATATGCATGTATATGTATATGTATGTATGTATGTATATAAGTATGTATGTATGTGTATGTATATGTATGTATGTATGTGTATATGTATGTATGTATGTGTATATATATGTATGTATATGTACATGTATATATACATATATGTATATATATATATGTATATGTACATGTATGTATGTGTATGTATGTGTATATGTATGTATATACGTATATATTAACTATCTGTACAACATGTTAGCGCAATAGGTTGGTTCCCCAACCCCATGTTCTCCGGATTCATTAACCCCATATATTTCGCGATTTCACCAACCCAATGTATCCGTCTCTGTCGTAACCCCATGTATTCGCGATTTCCCCACCCGAGTATTCATTATTGCTCAACCTCATTTATTATTGATTTCACAACGCCAGGCTTTTTTTTTCGATGCATAATTTTGTTGCAATGTGATTATAATTCATTGAATTATATCTACCGATCACCGTATTATTTTTGATACAATCATTGTCACTTAAACTTATATTGTGCATTATCTTCTAGCTATAGCAGAAGCATATTCATTCCACTTCTGCACTCCAGTATTGAATTATTGTGATTGTCAATTATTTAATCATTTCATTGCGGTAATGAAGTGCAGATATTCAGTATTATGTAAATTCTTTATGTATAATTCATGTTGTCTATTCACCTCTTCATTATTTATAATTTTTTTTAGAGCTATCTGAACAATATTATAATGCAATATTTTAGTTTACCAACCCCATGTTCTCAGGATTTCCTAGCCCCACATGTTCGAAATTTCCAACCCCTCCCAACCCAATGTATTCGTAATTGTTATAACCCCATGTATTCGTTAATTACCCACCCCGTGTATTCATGATTGCCCAACCTCATTATAGATGGGTTCGACGACTAACAATAAGTGTCTGTCCGCTAGTACCGTGTACATATTGCTTCTGTCGGAAATGATATAAGAGTGGTTGGAACGTAGTATGACAGATCTTAACTCCGGGATGACCAATGACAAATTGTCAATCGTAAGTGGGTGTGCTATTAGCGTGTATACGTCATAAGTTTCTTTTGAGGCTAAGGGTATCACCATAAGGTATTGGTGGTGACCCACTCGTTGTATCTGCAATATTTTGACTATCTCAGCGAGTTGATAGCGGTGGATTTCGACAGGGAATTCTAAAGAGGGGAAGGTTAGAAGGCCTTCAGCGACTATCCGTTCTAAGGTAGGTAAGTCTAATAATTCGGGGTCAGGTATACCCTCCTCGAGGAGCATAACGGTTACTTCACCAGCTTTAAAGGTGTTCCGTATGTCGGTTATGCTATCTCCGAGTTGTTCCAGATTCCACTGGAGCGCGGAGTGCAGGTCGGCGATGGCTTGCGCTTCGACTAATTTATCGAGTATTATTTTAACCCGGTCAAAGGAATCGGAGACATTTTTACTAAGCATGTCTATTCGCTCATTAGTTACTTTCAGCAATTTGTTTTGCTTCTGGACGTTACTATTTAGAGTAGCTATGTTGTCTTTATCCTGGGTTCCGATGTCAAAGATCTTTGATAGTAACAGACTACCTAGAAATCCAATACCTAGGCCAAATACAAGTGGGCTCCTAGCTTCATTTTCATTTTGGCGTACTGGTCTGGCTTGAGACAAGTAATCAAGGAGAAAGTGAGATGTATTAAGGCTAGTTACATTTACATTGATTATAGACTCTTCGAAGTGAGTGTCATTAAAAGTAAGGTTAGTAGCAAGCATATTTAAATTAGTAGTTATTCTAGTGTATCCGCTTAATCCAGCTTGTTTCAAGCTGTTCCATGTGGCGGTGGCTTGTGCCTTAAAGAGTTGGTAAGTTTCCCATAATTCCGATCCGCGGCCGAAGCAGACCAGGAGATCGGTTATATTGTTAATTTGGGTTAGGTAGTCAGTTTCTAGCTGGAGAACCAGAAACGAATATCTATTGATTTGGTTAGTCGTGGCTCCTTTCAGTCCTAATTTGGATAATACCTTGGCCACTTGTGTAGCCACGTTCATGTCAGATATGAAACGGGTACAAGTGTGATTGATTACATTTAGATTAATACGGGACAGGAGAAACGCACCAGGAGTCCTTGCTTGACCTGTCCATTGGGTCACGGAAGCTGGGGGCGGTTCGTCCCATTCTGTGTTGCGTAGGCTGTCGTCCTATCGCAGTGGGGTTGAGTGTACAGCGAGTACAAGAACCACCAGTGTAGCGGCTGTCAGACCCATAATGAGGGGTGACCTGTGACAGTACATTGTCGTTAGAGCAACTATAGAATAACAGCTTAGGGTTAGTATATAACTTCTATAATTCGCATGTTAGTAGAACAGTTTATATTCTCGTCAAGTAAGTTGCGAGCCGTTCGATTTAATTCTAATTGAACGATAGTAAACACAAGGGTTAGTATGGTACTGGTTTACACAATCTGATAACTACATGATACATCTTAATGGCTCGAGAGCTATGTTGTCAAGTTCGTTGACTGGACTGTGCGGCGTGGCGTGGTCTCTCGGCCGGCTAACATGGTGGCAGTGCAGTTGACCTTGACCGCTAGTGGCGACGGGCTTCCCTGTGAGGCTGCACTCGCAGCGGCGGTGAAACCGACTTGTCCTGTAGTCGTCTATGCGTTGATGCAGGTACCGTTGCAAGGTCGTCGGTAGTGCTGTGCACTGGGAGAGAAAGTGGCAGCATCTCTGTGGCTTGCGCGTTCCTTCTCATCACAATGTAGTCGGGGTGTACTATGAAAGTTTTTTCAGAAGCAACTTCTAGCAGTTCCCATGCGTTTTCTTTTTGTTGCTTTACGATAAACGGTCCGCTAATAGGCAAGTCCAGCTTTTGTTTAGGGTGAGGACGGTGTTTGTCTATTTTAGCGTAGACTCTTTGACCAATTTCAAAGATTTTCTCCTTTCGGTTGATGTTGGTGTATTCAGTATAAGCACTTTGAGCTTCTAGAAGCTTCTTGTGACAGTGCTGGCGAATGTCGGCTATACGGCTCATATGTTGTTGGAGTTCATCTTCCGAATAAGATAGCTTAGGAGGAGTAAGAGTTATAGAGGACGAGTCAAATCCGAATAAAGCGTAAAAGGGTGATTCGTGGATGCTCGAATTAAATGTGTTATTGATGATGAGTTGAATCACGGGTAGTAGTTTGTCCCAATCATGGAGAGCCAGTTGGCTGGTGTAGATCCGTAGTAGCTTATTTACCTCGCGGTTTATTCGCTCGGCTAGACCTTGTGAAGCCGCATGATACGGGGCAATTTGGACTTTCTTAGTGTTTTAATGTTGGAGGAAGTTGGACATCTTTTCAGATGTGTATTCGGGAGCGTTATCGGTAATGAGTACGTTACTGGATCCGTAGTTCGAAATGACTTGGCGCAACGCGTTAATTATAGTCAGTATCTTTATGTTTTAGTGGGAAAAGGATTGTGTATCTAGTGGTGTAATCTCTAAATGTTAGTATATATTGGTTTCCTTCTTCAGTGACACGGAGGGGATCTAGAATATCTGAAGATATGGTGTGGAACGGTCTTATTGGAATAGGGTACTTTTTTATGGGGTCTGCTTTTGGCGTCTTTTTGGCTAGAATACATAATTCACAGTCGTCACAAAGAGTTTTGATCAGGACACGCTCTTGCGCGTGATAGAAGTTTCGTACAAACAGCTTGAGGGTCCGTTCCGGACCTTGATGTCCTGCCGTTGTGACGACGTGCATTAGTTTGAATGCCTGAGGCATGATTTCTGTGGGAATGTAAGGTACAAGGAACTTGTTTTTCAGGCTTCCTCGGGGTAATTCTCGTACAATGTAGATTGTTCCATTAATTATTCGAGTTTTTAGTAAGATCTTAGTGGGAATAGATAATTTGCTGGTTGCATTTTCTGTATCAGATAAACGATTTTTTAGCTGGTTAAATAGTTCACTACAGGAAGGATCCTTGCGCTGGGCCGTTCGTAGTTCTTGTTCCGTCCAGGGCACTTTCTCGGGAATGTGTTCTTGCAGGGCGGTCTTGCAGCTTTCGTTTCTTGCATTGAGGTCGTCTCGGAACTGAGTAGCCAATTGTTCCGTAGTACTATGAGTGACAGGGAGTCGAGACAAGGCGTCAGCAACGATATTGTCCGTTCCGGGTATGTAATGTAACTGTATGGAATATTCTTGAACTAGCAGCGCCCATCGAGTTAGACACTCATCTTTGGATGGTTTTCGTAGCGCGCCTAACAATGGTTGATGGTCTGTGTACACGTGAACTGGGAACATCAATATTATATGTCGAAATTGTTCCAGGGCAAATACCAGTGCCAGTGCTTCCTTTTTGGTTGTGGCGTAGTTTCTCTGGGCATCGTTGATGGATTTGAATACGTAAGTCAATGGGTGTCGAATTCCATAGAGTTCTTGCATGAGAACAGCGCCTATTCCTGTGTTAGAGGCGTCTGTGTAGAGATGGAATGGTTTGTTATAGTCGGGAAATTTGACTATTGGCGCATTGGCTAGTCTCTCCCTGAGGGTGTTTACAGAGGTCGTCTGCTTGGATGTCCATACAAAGGGAACATTTTTTCTTAATAAGTGGTAGAGAGGATCGGCGATTTCGGCAAACTTGGGTACAAATATGCGGAAGTAGTTCACGACTCCGAGGAATGACTGCAGTTGCTTCTTATTAGAGGGCAACGGCATTTTCTGGATTGCTGTTATTCGATCTTTGTTCATCGTCATGCCTTCTTTAGTCATCTGATATCCAAGGAATTTTATTTCGTCTGCAAAGAAGTTGCATTTAGTGATTTTTAGCTTGATTTGGTGATTTTTAGCTTCACTGAGTTTGCTTAGAACGTTCTCGATCGTTTCTAGATGTTGTTTTTCACTTTTACTGAAGAGGACTATATCGTCCATGTAAGCGAGACATTGTGGTCCCAGTACATCGTAGAGCACTTCGTTAATAACTCCGGCGAAGAATCCTGGGGACGATTGGAGACCGAAGGGGACTATTGAATTCGTACTTAGTGTTTCCTACTGTAAAGGCCGTCTTCTCGCGGTCAGCTGGATGGATTCCACACTGATGATAGGCACTAGCGAGATCTAGCGTGCTGATGTCGGTGGATTGTCCCACGGCGTTCAGTACGTCAGAAATGTGAGGTAACGGAAACGAAATTTTGATTAATAAATCGTTAAGCTCTCTGTAATCGATCACCGGGCGAATAGATTTATCACCGCGTTTGACTATAACTAGTGGACTATTATAGCTTGATTTAGAACGAGAGATTGTTTCTTTGTCCAACATAGTTTTTATTACGTCGTCCAGTTCGCGTTGAAAGGCGAATGGTATTCGATAGGGAGCTTTGTTTACAACAGCATTTTCCTTTAAACGTATTTCCATTTGGTCTCCTTTGTATTTTCCTAGGGGTTCACCTGGTAACCAACAAGCATCTCTGTAGGAGTTGAGTATTTCCAGTAAGTCCTCCTTAACGCTTGGGTTGTTACAGTTAACGTCCTCGGCTGTCAATGGCCTGAGGCTCTTTTCTGTTGCGATACTTTGTTCGGCATCGTCTTCACCCTTAGTAATTCTTTGGTCAACATCAGGATCATTGTAGCATTCATGAGCTGGATGTGCGATGCACACGGCGTCTGTCATAAGGTATTCTGCACTACTTAATTTGGTGCCTCCTTTGAGAGTTACCGGGCTGTCACCCACGTTTAGTATGTGAATTTTCAGTTGTTTGTCTTGAACTCTAGTAAGTACACCAGCCATGGCTACAGTATGAGTGATCTGATTTTGATGAATCAGTACATCACTTTCGTTCTTGATTTGCTTGTTCACTTCCACGGTGACTAGCATCACTGTGTTCTTAGGTATCGTCAGTGATTGACGAAGATGAACGTTGAATTGCTTCTTAGGATTAGAGATCTTTTTCGGCTCTTCCTGCATCGGTTTTGTAACCGGTATATTATTCACTTCAGAGGTGAATTGTTTCTGAGGACAACTTGTTCCTCCCAGCTCTTGCTGCATCGGTTTTATGACCGGAATATTATTCACTTCGGTGGTGAATTGTTTCAGATTGTCTTTTTTCTTCTCGGGAACATGCACGGCTCTGTGTCCTGCACTATGGGTTACATCACCTTTTATTACGGTGCTCATAATGCTTAATCTGAGGTCACTGGGTGAGTTGGTTTCGCTATTTTTATTGGCGCCGAGATAAAACCGTACTTTCTTGTTTAAGAAATTAATTACGGCGTATTTAAGAATGTTCATGCCTATCAGGAGGTCATGAGTTACTATTTCATTCTTTTTAAACACTAAGACCTGTGAGTTGAAGCACCCAGCTGGTGTTTTCACCTGAGCTATCGTTCGGCCCAAGATGTTTATGGCTCGCCCGCTGGCGTCTACTACTTGACCCTCGTAGGGTTTTAATACTGTCGTTGTTTCATTAAGTATAGCGTCTGATATGAGAGTCGTTGTGGCTCCAGTATCTATGTAAGCTTTTAATTTCAATTTCTTACTTCCAAGTTCTACGATTAGATGGGGAACATTAATGTTCTGCACATTTCCATCTCGTATATTGGGTGTACCTAATCAGTATTGCTGACTGGTTTCTTCATTGAGTTCTTCTTCGGCTCCGTAACCATCAGTATTATCCCAATTATTTTGGTATTCGTTTGTTTCGCCGTCGTCTGTGGGCTCGTTCGCATGTGTCATACGAACATTTGTCTTGTGGGCTGAGGGTTGCTGGCCTCGAGCATTATTCACGTAACATTCATTTGTATTATGCGAGTCTTTTAGCTTGCACTTATGGCAATATTTGCCTTTTGCTTGTGCTATACGGGCTCTACAGGTCTTTGCTGTTTGCCCGAATTTAGTGCAGTAGGAACATGATTGATAGTCTTTCTGAACATGTCCTGGCTTTTTACAATCAAAGCAAGCTTGGTTTGTCCGTTTATTCTCGGAGGGGTTCAGATTATTAGAAGGGGACTCCAGTAGGAATCTGCGAGGTGCGCTATGTTGCTGAGTCGTCTGGTTTTGTTATATCTGCCAGATAACTTCATTATCCCTAGTATCTTTTTCGTGGGATCGGTAAGCAATTTATGCTTTTCAACAGCTTTTACGGTTTCAGCCATAAAGCGTGTAGAAGAATTCTGGGGGCCATAATCGGCCAACTTATCATAGACTTTATGATTGATTTGAGACGCGACGAAAACATGCATCAGCAAGTTTTGCGCGACATCGATTAGTTGATGTTGTGCAGGCGGAAGAGGGATCGCACCTATGTTTATTGGGGCGCTAGTACCAGTTGTAGCACTAACAGCGGTTGCGTTTGTACCGGGAGTTGACGCAGTCTGGGAAAGTGGGTTAGTTACCTTTGAAAGTTCGCTAAACTGTTTTTTGGTTAGCGCTTCATTTTTTAAATAAGCTTCTGCCACTGCACGTGAGGCGTTCTCTGGTGCCATCATGCCACAGAACATCGAATCTGTTGTGAGTTTTGTGCTTAGCAGCGCGTGGGCAGCATGTCGAAATTCTGTCACTTTGAAACTAGGGTACATCAGGAGAAAATCCTGCTTCAGCTCTTCAAATGGCATTACTTTGCCTGCGTAGCAGGTCAATAACCTAAACGCGTCGCCCTTCTTCTTGTCTATTAAAGAGAAGAAGATTTGGATCTTCTTCTCATCTGACGTAACTCCATTCTGTAGGAAATGGTTCTCGACTGTCCTGAGAAAAGTTCGGGCATCCAGCTCAGGTTTAAAAGGTGGATCACCAAGCTTTGGATTGCCGCTGAATTTAGGTAGATCCTGGAGAATAGTCAGGCTTAGCGCCATTCTGACTTCTAATTTAAACTATCTAGCACGCGTATGGTTAGAGTAGCTTTTTCCACGCTTATAGTCACACTGAGCAGTTCGATGCTTGGTTACGTTTTCACTTTTTTCACTCACTGCGTATGTTGCTTTTTCTCACGCGAACACACGATACAGGCTAACAAAGTTATCACATAAAAAAAATGTGTCGTAATTTGTATTAATAATGTTTGTACTACAGCTAAACACACAAAGGTTATGTTTAGAAGCTATAGTAGGACTTCTGCGATTACATCAGGCATCTGATTACTATGGTCACGGAAATCAGGCTTCTACTTATTTCGTAGGTACTTGTGTCGGTATACTCAATTGATTTTGGCGTGTCGTCTGGCTGATCCCGTTGACGTCTCGCCCGAAGAGTTGTCGGTCAGCGCGTGTAGTCATCCGCTGGCGAGTATCTTCTAAGTGTTGCTCTGCTCTGCTGTAGGTAGCTGCACCTGGACCTCGCGACGACATATTGTTTCGCGGGTAGCAGATTTTAGTTGAGTATGACTGTATAGTTTATAATTTGAGACTTTTTATTTGAGTATTTGATTGAGATATATATATATATATCCTGTCTGCAGCGCCAGTTTGTTGAACGATTCTGTGCGTGCTTGTCTGGACAGGAAGTGTATGTATGTGGTTTCGTAGAGGATGTGGAAGGAATAACACTGAACACTGAAATACACTTTATTTTAGCGAAGCACAGACATAGTTCAATAAGAGGTTCTTTCAATATATTTTAAGTCAGAACAATAGTGTTTATTAGGACTTAGAGATGCTCTTAAGACATCTAGTATATATCTCTCATACTCTGATATGGACAATGGTGTGAATTTTAAATGGGTCTCAATACAGTCTACTCGCGACACAAGGAGGCTAGGCAGGAGGGACGTGACTGTCTCCTCTCACTCTGATCTAGTCTGAGTGGGTACGCTTGATGCTTGCATATATACTACGCATGTGCAGTGGTGCGTGGTAAAAGTCCGGAGACACTGGGAAAGCAGGCCTTGGTATGACCAGGGCTCTAAGTGGGCCACAAAGGTAGTAAGTTATCTAAGTTAATACCAATAATGTCTCTACGGATGCTGGGAGAAATGTTCTCGGGACCATAAGTTCTTGGCTTTAATTACCCAAATCTAATCGCGGCTCTAGGCTATCTGCACGTTCTAGAAAGCAAGTAAGCAAGTAAGGAGCGTCTTAACACATAGTAAGTGTCTGCAGCTAGCGGAGGCGAACATCTGGTGTTGTTCGGACTATAGTTAATGGGGCTGGCTCACAGCGGGATAGTAAGGAGAACTTTAAAGTAATTCACAAAGCAAGGTGGTTACAAGTATAGATGCTATCTGCTAGTCTAAATATTCTTATAACTATTTATGTAGTATTAGCCTATACTTTTAACAGTTATACCCACGACGCACGTTCTGCTATATATTAGCTCATCAGGTGGGAATAAATATAAGTCGAAAATCTTCTAAAAGACGAAAGAAATTACGCTGGTTATACCCAAAAGGAGTATCCACAATACAAATTTCCATAAAACAATTAACTCATTTCAAATGCCGCAGAAATGAACAAGTCCAGATCGACTTCTTCTTGGGTACAGTCCTGGCCAAGAGAGATGAGCAGCAGAGGTCTAATGCAGTCCGGTTGAGGGAGCTCGCACTCTTCCTGTAGAGAAGGTGAACAACAAAAGACGAACTGAAGAACATGCACTCCAGCGAAGGCTGACAGCATGAAGATCAGATGTTTGTAAAGCTCCGTAAGATAAACAGATGAAGATAGATGCGTAGCTGGTGTCAACTGAAGTGCGGTAGAAGAAGCTCGCACTCTCCTTATATATAAGATGAACTTCAGAAGGACCTGCTAAACACCAAACTCCAAAGCTGGTTCTCTCGTGAAGCGACGATCAGAACAGGCAGACCACCGTAGATGTTGGGCACTTGTAGACGACCACACTGCCATGTCTTCTTAATAAATTCACAGGATCAAAAGATGGGAAAAACTATTCATGCTTGATCAGAAGGTGAGGGATTCAAAGCTGGATCTTCAAATAAATTTATGATGATATACCCACGACGCACGTTTCGCTATATATTAGCTCATCAGGTGGGGGTAA
>SDVV010045342.1:0-10074 GCA_016164225.1 Gammarus roeselii
TATATACGTAGGTACATAAACTGGTAAAGATTGGTAAAAACTACAGAGTCAAGTGAATAGATTTGATATGAATAGAGCTTAAATCAATGAAGAAATACATTACATACGTATGAAAACGGGAAACATATATAATCCTTGGTTAGATTAGGTTAGGATAGGTTAGGATGAGTTAGGTTTACAGCCATCATCACACACCTATAGTGAAAAATGCTGTAGTGGATCTGGTGAATGCCCGAAAAAGTCAGATATTCTAAATTGGAACGCAATCTCATAACAAAATCTGAATTGATCAATGACTTCTAAGTTTATAAACTGCAAACGGATCACAAACTTTTATAAAAGTAGGACATGCGGGAATAAACATCTAGCAAAGACATGCGATGGGATAACAAAATTGAGATGTACATTAAATTAATGAAGAATTGTAACACTAACTCTACACAAATCCGGTAGATTAGTTCTCCAAGACGATATGGAACCGGACCCAAATCCAATGTCGCAAGGTAAAACATACCAAATTTCGGATCATTACATCTAATTAAACGTTTTTTATACCCAACATTCCAAGAAATTATAGGAATTTATACCTAATACAGATATATTCCTTTGATAACCAATCAAAACTTACAACAACAACTATAAAATAGCTAAATAAGATTCTATACGCTACCCTAACCGACAATGATTGACTATTATATACGGTGTATCCTACCACGCCCAGATGGTAAATCCTACTCCAATATCCCACGTGATTTGGTTCATGACTAAGATCGTATACTAATAATATAACAGCATAACAGTCATACCAAAAAATATATGACATTTAAAACAAACACTGAGGTCATGCAAAATAAAGTAATAATACTACGGTATCCGTTAAAATCTATAACAAATTCTTAGACCTAACTGATGCTATGCTATAGTAGGACAAAATACAAGCCACTGTGTCATAACAACAAACTCTACAATGTTTTACTTGGTCACTTCTCAGCAATCTACCACTGATATATAACAAATGTAGAGGTAACACCCAGTCATGGTACAATACCTCAGACATACCACGCATCTGTTTAGTCCATCATATATGAACAACGTCGACCAAAGTCACATCCTGGACATGACCAAGAATATATACGCAGGTACAGTGGTTAAGAATGGGCCTGACATAGGTCTCGAAGAGCGTGGTCATAAAAAGCTGGGCTTCTGTTCACTGACGACCTAAGTAAATCACTACAACGATCAGCAGCTTGTCGGATAACCTTTCTAACAAACCCATGGAAGTTAAGACCAACATCCACATAAAACCTACAAATTCACGTTGAACTTGGACGAACTCCAAATGACCATCAAAGAGTGTGAGCCGCCTCTACACCAGGACCCATCCATTCAGTAAATCGTCTTCTAAAACGTCAAGCTACACACTTGCTAGGGTTCAATGACGAAATTCCACAAAGATGCAGTACGGATTTGCACCTTTTAAACAATAATTTCTTTGATTATCGTGGAAAAAAATATTACAACAATAATACAATAAACAAGAAATTCTCTACTCTGCTCTAATTCACATTAAAAATTGTAATACACTAGGGTATCCATCATAGTAAATCGCTTTACTTATACAAATAGGCATATAAGCAACGATCTTTTGCCTATGGGACTCCTCTTAACTCCTCCTAAATATTGAAGTATGGTCTTACAATAAACATACAATAACATAACAACAAAGCCATGGTTGTAACAAATTGAACTAAATTATACCTGGAATAATGTTCTACTTTGCAGATACAAACGTAATATACCCTAATATTCCTAAAATTGTATAAAATACCCAATACCTTACATCGAAGATGGAACTTATACAGAGAATATACAAAACTGAATGAAATATACTAGAACGCTCGAGTTATAATAGAGAAAGAAGACCAATTCTCGACCATACCCAAAACATACATTAAAAACCATGATGTACGAGAAAAAAAACTAGCTTGTAACCAACCAAACAACTAACGTGAATAAGTTGCCAAGACATGTGACTGATTAATATAACTGAAATATATAGTAAATGTTATGGAATGCCTCTTATTTATGGAGTAGTATATACAAATCTGATTAAATTATTCTCCAACTCAGTCCAAAACAGGGTTGAAACGAATCTCCTTTAACTACAGTAACCGCAGCTTAATCATAACAAAATGTCATATATATACATAAAAATACCACAATGATGCAATAACCGACCAACTATGCCTGAAATATTGTGCTACATGGAAGATGCAAGCCTAAAATATCCTAAAAATTCCTATAACTGTATGAGATAACTATTCAAAATTCCGATAACAATAGAAATTCAACATAAATCATCCGATCATTACTCAGTATACATAACGCAATATAATAACTTACAACAAATCCATATCGTTCAGCTTCTCTTGCTATAGGAACACCACGTCAATGGAACACCGATATATCTGGTTCAAACCTGGATAATGCGTTATGGGGAAGATAAATTCTCGTAACGAAGCTGCTGCATCAACCCAAAATATAAACATTAACTCACCAACTACCAGACTAATAAGTTATACTGTTCCTATAGATATTATATACATATGAAATAAACGACTGGAAAACACACAGAGCATTGCCTAAACTCAATATCAGGTCGGTGCCAAACAGGGCCGATCGCACACAGAGGCTGCAAATCAAGTTATAAAATATACCCACTATTCCTATAAACAGAATATACAATATATATATATATATATATATATATATATATATATACATATATATGTGTGTATATATATAATAAAGAAACAAAACACACAAAATATCCCAATATAACCGCTAAGAACCCACCAACCGAGCTCCGAATGAGTCAACTATACCCCAACTTGATGAGAATACAAACATATATGTGCAGGAAAAATATATAGCAATATAATCCAGACATAAGTATATAACGAAACACACTCAGAACCTAGAAATAATGGCAACTCAGTCAAGGAAAAATACAATTCAGATAACAGAAATGAGCGATTTCACCTGATTTTTCGAAGTGCATACAACTTTTTACCTAGGGGATCCCTACACCCCACCCCTCCAGAAATGTGTTATAACAATATTCCTACCAGAACCGAATAAATATATATAACGAGCAACAGTTAGTGACCAATTATACACCAATATAGCCATCTTAAGAAGAAAAAACATATAAATACAATAAACAATAATAATTCATATAAATTAAAATGTTTATAGCATAAGCCTTGCCAATGTATATTGAAAAGCGTACGGCCGAAAGCCACCCGCCCCCTTCCACTTCTTCGCCCAGCCTACCTTCTGCTACCCTTCGCGCCGCTGAAATGTTATGTGCAAATTCCCGTAGACAGGACATATTTAGCGTTTTGCACCCCTTCTATCTACATTCAGAAGAAGTTCAAGAAAATGGTACGGTCCGAAGCGGTTTAAGAGGGTGTTATTTTCATAGGTGGTTGATGTGGGTATTTTTGTCAGAAGCAGTGCAGGAGTGTGCTATTGTCAGCGGCACAAAATTGTATTATTGTCAGAAGCGGATCGGGAGGGCGTTAGTGTCAGAAACGTTTCAAGAGGGTGTTATTGTCGTGAGCGATTAAGAGGGTGTAATTGTGAGCAGCGGTTCAAAATAATATTATTGTCAGGAGCGGTTCAAGAGGGTGTTATTGTCAGAAGCTGTGGAAGACCGTGCTATTGTCAGAAGCGGGGTTCATAAGGGCGTAATTGTCAGGAGCGGTTCAGGAGTGTGTTATAGTCAGAAGGGGTTCAAGAAGTTGTTATTGCCAGAAGCGGTTCAGAAGGGTGTTATTGACATACGCGGACCAAGAGTGTTATTGACAGAAGCGGTTCGAAGGAGTGGTATTGCCAGAAATGATTCTTGAGTGTCTTATTGTCACAAGCAGTTCAAGAAGGCGTCACTGTAAAAAGCGGTCCAAAAGGGTGTTATTGTCAGAAGTGGTTCATGAGTGAGTTATTGTCATAAGCTGTTCAGGAGTGTGTTTTTGTCTAAAGCGGTTCGTGAAGATGTTATTGTCAAAAGCAGTTCAGGGAGGTGTTATTGTCAGAAGCAGTTCATGAGAGTGTGTCAGAAGCAGTTCAAGGAAGTGTTATTTTCAGAAGCGGTTCAAGAGGATGTAATCAGAAGTGGCTCATGAGTATGTTATTTCAGAAGCAGTTTAAGAGGCTGTTGTGTAAAAAAACGGTTCAAGAGCATTTTATTGTCAGCAGAGATCAAATGAGAGTTATTGTCAGAGGTGGTTCAAGAGGGTGTTATGGGCAGAAGCGGTTCAGGAGAGTGTTACTTTCAGAAGCGGCACATTAGGGTGTTATTGTCAGAAGCGGCTCAAGAGGTGTAATTGTCAGAAGCGGTTCAAGCGAATGTTATTGCCAGACGCGGTTCAAAAGGCTTTTTTGTCAAAAGCTGTTCAAGTGGGTGTTTTTGTCGGAGGCGGTTCATTAGAATGTTATTATCAGAAGCGGTTCACGAGTGTCTTATTGTCAGAAGCGGCTCGACAGGGTGTTATCGTCATAAGCGTTCAAAAGCATGTTATTGTCAGATGCGGCTCAAGAGGGTGTTATTGTCACAAGCGGTTCATGAGGATGTTATTGTCATGAGTGGTTCATGAGAATGTTAGTGTCAGAAGCGGTTTAAGAGGATGGTTTTGTCAGAAGCGGTTCAGAAGGGTATTTGTGGCAAAAGTGGTTCCTGAAGAAGTTAATGTCAGAAGCGATTCATGAGTGTTTTAATAGGAAGTGGTTCAAGATAGTGTTAATGTCAGAAGCGGTTCAAGAGGATGCAATATACAGAAGCGGTTCAAGAGAGTGTAATTGTCAAAAGCGGTTTATGAGTGTTATTGTCCGAATTGGTTCAAAAGGGTGACATTGTCGGATGCGGGCAGAGAGAGGGTGTTATTGTCAGGAGCTGTTTAGGTAATTGTTGCTGTCAGAAGCGGTTTTAGCGAGCATTATTGTCAGTAACGGTTTTGACATTGTTATGTTCAGAATCAGTTCATGAGGTTGTAATTTTCAGCAGTGGCTTAAGGGAGTGTTATTAGCAGATTCGGTTTAATAGAGAGTTACTTTCAGAGGAGGCTCAATCAGTATTACTGTCAGAAGCGGTTCGAGAAAATGTTATTGTCATAAGCAATTCAAGGGAGTGTTGTCCCAAGGGGTTCAAAAGAGTGTTAATGTCAGATGCGGGTCAAGAGGGTGTTATTGCCAGAAGCGGTTTTAAAGGTGCTTATTGTCGGAGGCGGTTCAAGAAAGTGTTATTGTCATAAGCACTTCAACTGAGTGTTATTGTTAGAAGCGGTTCAAGAGGATGTTATTGGCAGAAGCAGGTTAAGAGAGTGTTATTTTCAGAAGCGATTCATGAGGGTGTTATTGTAAACAGAGGCTCAGGAGGGTGTTACGGTCAGAGGCGGCTTAAGAGGGTGTTCATGTCAGAAGCGGTTCAAAAGACTGGTATTGCCGGAAGAAATTAAAGAGAATGTTATTGTAAAACGCGGTTCATGAGGGTTTTATTATCAGGAGCTGATCAAGTGGGTGTTTCCATCAGAAGCCTTTAAACAGAATGTTATTGCCAGAAGCGGTTCATGAGTGTCTTATCGTCGCAAGTGGTTCAAGAGAGTGATATTGTAAGAAACGTTTCAAGAGGGCGTAACTATCACATGCTGTTCAAGAGGGTGTTCGTGTCAAATGCGGTTCAGACAAGTGTTATTGTTAGAAGAGATCCAAGAGGGTGTTATTGTCATCGCGGCTCAAGATAAAGTTATTGTCAGAAACGGTTCAAGAGGGTGTGATAGTCTATAGCGGTACAAGAGGATATAGTTGTCATAAGCGGCTCAAAAGGGTACTATTGTTTGAAGCTATTCAAAAGAGTGCTATTGTCATAAGCGGTTCAAGTGTGTGTTATCGTCAAAAGCGGCTCACGAGGGTGTTATTGTAAGAAGCGGCTCAAGAGAATGTTATTGTCAGAAGCGGTTCCTGAGGGTGTTATTGTCAGAAGCGGTTCATGAGGGTGATATTGTCAGAAGCTACCAGGAATATGTTAATGTCATAAGTGGTTCATGACGGTCTTATTGTCAGGAGCAGCTCAAGGGGGTGTTATTATCAGAAGTGGTTCGAGAGAGTGTTATTGTCAGAAGCGGTTCAAAGGGCTTTATTGTCAGAAGCGTTTCATGGCGGGGTTATTGTCGGAAGCGGTTCAGTAGGGTGAGTGGGAATTATTTTCCTTTCCCTCATCTATTTCCTTACATATATTATATCACACACTTTTGTTTGGGATCGACACTTCATTGAATCATTGAATTTTTGCACTGAGGTATATTTAACACATCACTATGATACACAACGATAACTTACTTGGATTTGGCGGGATTTCGGTCTTCACGAATTGTCACTTCATGTGGCGTCTTCTTTTTGATAGTCATAATGTACTACGCACCTATTGTTATACTAAAACTGCGTCATTCTAACTGGCAGGGTTAGTTCTTTCTAACTGCTACAGTTGCTGACCTAAAGCTAGTCATGATGTCGGTATCCAACTTTCGTTGGTATATCTTGAGTGATTGCTTCACATATGCTGCCAACACACACCATGGTTCAACATGCACTGGCAGCCCGTAAGGGTTCTTACCCAAACGGTGGCCGTCTTCCGAGCTAGCCACCGGCAACAAACATACGCACAGAAATCTCCAGACATTTCAACACAAAGATGGTTTACTTCAATCTAAAACAACTACGACTTACGCCTTCTTACTATAATACAATCATGTTATCTTAAACCCATGGCATGCACCTAATTATTAAAAATCTTAGAACGATATACTTCCATGATAAAGGAAGGAAAATACTTTGCCTTTTACTATATATACGACAGAGGGAAAACATCTAATGGCCACTGCCGCAACCCACACATTTCAAAAACTTCAGATGTCGACGTCAGGCTCCATAGTAGCCTGGGACCCTCGTCGTGAATCTGAACTAAGTCACCCACTTTGGGTGCGCTGATCTCCCTGGTTTCTACGGCGTTATGCCGTTGAATGGTCAGATATTCTTTTCTGAACCTGGTTTGGAATTGGTGTAACATCCTTTGGATGATTTTCTTGCGGCGCGTCAGGAGTTCTACTGTGAACATGGAGGGAGGATCATATTCTTCCTCCGGATCAGGCGTTGCGACAGGTATGCTGTCTAGACGATATCCAAGCATCAGCTGGGATGGCGTCAGTGGTTCATAGTCATCAACTGAGTCTGAAATAGATGTTAGCGGACGGTCATTGAGGTCTGCTTCTATCTCACAAAGTACAGTGTGCAGTGGTTCTTCTGTCACCATAGCTCTGTGTAACGTTTTCTGAAGACACAGTTTGACCATCTTCACTATTCTCTTGAAGAAGCCTCTGAACCAAGGGGCCCGACTGGGGTTGAAATGCCACTTGCATTTATTTTGATTCAGAGTATTCCGTACACTGTGATGCTCCTCCCAAGATTGTAGGACCTTGGCGGAACTTAAAAAGTTTGATCCTGTATCACTGTTCAACATTTGAGGATAGGAACGACGAGCGGAAAATCTTTGTAAGGTTCTTAGGAATGCTTCTGCGGACAGGTCCTTGGAAATTCCAGGTGAACCGCTCGAGTGGATGCGCAGGTGTACAAGGCGATGTACCTTTTGTCAACTTGAGTCCCTTCCTTAACGTAAAGGGGACCGGCCTAGTCTACACCAGTTACCGCGAAAGGACGTGATTGAGCAACTCTATAACTTGGTAGAGGAAGGGTTGGTGGTCCACGGAAATGTGTCCCACGTTCCCGTCTACATTGCATGCACTTCCTAATTATGGTTTAGATTCTTTGTCGGGCTCTCGGTATGCACCACCTTTGGCGTAGGCTGGCCACGACTAGGTTTATTCCCAAGTGGTGTCTTGTTTTGTGACATTCTTCAATAATCATATCGGTGATCCGATGCTTGGCAGGTAGTAGGACTGGATATTTTACAGATTCCTCCACCTCAGATTTGGTGAGTCTACTTACTACTACTAATTTGTCACCTCTGAGCGTCAGGTTGAGTTGCTTCATCGATGGAGTGGAGCGCCTGGAACTGGGATTGCGGATGAATTTTATCACATCCGCAAATAATTCTTGCTGAAGTGCTTTGACTGCCCAGCTCTCAGACCATTCTCTCTCCTTGAAAGTCAAACTCATTGGTTGTCCCAAACCATTGTTCACCGACTTACCATTAGGAATACCATTTGACTTACCATTCACCGTACCCTTTGACTTACCATATGAATTACCATTTGACTTACCTTTTGAATTACCATTTGACTTACCATTTGACTTACCATTTGCCTTAACCTTTGGGCACTCTATGAATTTCTTCACCCAACCCAGAATGTTGATCAAGTTCTTGAAGGTGCAACATTTGTTGCAACTGCAAATTGGAAAGGCTCGAGGGGTGGGATTTCTTCAGCCTTATTTAGTGTTACAGTGTGCACTTGAGTTGGAAAGTTTTCCCACTCCTGGAGTTCTACTGTGTTCTCGGGTCCATGCCACCACATGGGACTTGACTTAAGTTTCCTCGGGCTTACTCCTCGAGTTATCAGATCTGGGGGATTTCGATTAGGGGGAATATAGTGCCAGTTAGCATTAGGGAGAGCTTTCTTTATAGCCAGCTTCCAGTTTTGCATGTTAGCCTCTAGGGGGCTTGCTGAGTGGATCCAGCCCAAAGCAACTTAGCTGTCTGACCACATGTGAATGACTTCAATGTTGACTTCCCTTTCATTAGCTTCACTTACATTCCTGGTCAGCCTTTCTCCAAGAAGTGCTGCAGTCAATTCCAATCTTGGTACAGAAAACGTTTTTTCAGGTGCAGTCAGTCCTTTAGCCACCAACAGTGTTGCTTTACCTTCACTGACCCCCTGCACAACAGCTCCATATGCTACTGTGGAGGCATCTACAAAAGTGTGTAGGGTAACTGATTTACCAATTTCTGCGTTGCGCTTGATAGGTATGTCACCCATCATTGAGGACTCTTTCTTGATCGTCTCCCATTTTACTTCAATGGATTCTGGAAGATCATCATCCCAACTCACCTTTGACTGCCAAAGTTCCTTCATTAGGAATTTAGCTTTGATGGTGATGGGGGTCATTAATCCAAGGGGATCAAACTGTGCGGCTAGACCCCGCAAAATGGTTCTCTTAGTTGACTTACCTGATTCTAGCTCCTTTGGAGCTACTGCTAAGGTGTTCTGAACTATGTCCCATCTGAGTCCCAGGACAGAAACAGGGGGTCTGACATCTGACTCACCTTCCTTTTCTGTGATCATTTTGAGCTCTGGGTCATTTGTTGCCCATTCCCTGAGGTTGAGCCTAGCTCCACCTAAGATTTCCTTGGATGAACTATGGAATTCTTTTAACTCAGTCTTTGTTGATGCTGTGATCAAGAGGTTATCCACATAGATATTCTTTTTGATCTTATCAGTGATGCCCCTTTGTTCACCATATTTTCACAAGTGGTGATCAAAGATCGCATTAAGGATAAATTGAGAGCAGGTTGCTCCAAAGAGGATGGCTTTGAAGCGATAAGTGTCTATGGGACTGTCAGGATCCTTGGGATCTCTTGGCCATAGAAACCTAGTAAAATCCCTGTCCTGCTCATCCAACCCTACCATAAAGAATGTCTTTGCAATGTCAGAACAGGCAGCTAGCGCCCCCAATCTGAATCGCATCAACATTTGAGGTAACTCGGGACCTGGATGGTCCAGGGTACAAACAATCATTCAGACTTACTGCATCAATGTGTGGTTTAGCTGAACAATCAAATACCACACGCAGGGGAGTTGTCGGAGAATCCTTCTTTACTGAGTGGTGTGGCAAGTAATGACAAACATCCATCGGTTTCATGTTACTTATCCTTCCAATGAAACCTTTCTGCAACTGTTCTTGCATTACACCATCATAATGCTTCAAGAGTTCAGGTTCTGACCTCAAACGCTTGAGATTACTTACCAGCCTTCCCTGGGCCAAGCGATAGTTGATTGGCAGCGT
>SDVV010045343.1:0-10074 GCA_016164225.1 Gammarus roeselii
AGAGGTAGACCGAAGTTTGGGTGGATGGATGGTCTGAAGCAGGCGTTGGGAAGGAGAGACATGAATGTGGAGGTGGCGAGAGAGCGTGCAATGAACAGGCGTGAGTGGAGAATGATTGTGAATGGTTGATTTTGACGTTGCTCTTATGTGCTTTCCCGCCCTTGGCATCCCGCTGTCGGGATGGGCGTGGGTGGGGGGGGGGCCCGGTCCTTATGATGCGGCGGGGGTAAACCAGTGAAAACTGTCGGGCCCTGCTGCTGATGATGGTTCCTCGGACTGCACTCGGGACCCAGAGTGTAAGTTGAAGGGCTACCAGCCGGACCCTTTAGCACAAAAGGGCTTAGTTGTGTGAGTGTGAGCGTATGAGGGTGTGAGGTGCGCCATGCCGTCGGCCACCCCCCTTTCTGGGGGATGCGGCCTAGTGTCTGTATCTGTATCTGTATCTGCAATATAGAACATTATTTTAGGTCTAATTTAGTCACATGTTGTTCATTTTTAGTGTTGTATATATCTTCTTTCATCCTGATACAACATTTGACGTGTAGTAAGGTATAATTTGTAACAGTCGATTTGTTACAACTCTGTCCTGCTGTTAGAGTATTGTATGCTTATTGTAGGACCATTCTTCAATATTTAGGAGGAGTTAGAGAGTCCCCTAGGCAAAACCTAGTTCTGTTTATGCCTGTTTGTGTAAATAGGCCGATTTACTAGGATGGATACCATAATGTATTACACTTTTAAATGTGAATTATAGCAGAGTAGAGCATCTTATTCATCTATTTTTTATACATTGTTGTTGCAGTTTTTTTTTACGATAATCATAGGAATGTTTGTTCACTGCATCTCTGTGGAATTTCGTTATTGTTCCCCTAGCGTGTGTATAGTGTAACGTTTAGAAGACGATTTACTGGATCGAGGGGTCCTAGTGTAGAGGTAGTTTACACTCTTTGGTTGTCATTTGGAGTTCATCCATGTTCAACGTGAATTATGTATGGCCTTGTCGATGTCGATCTTAGGTTCCACGGGTTTGTTAGTGAGGTTACGCAATAAGCTGCTATTCGTTGTAGTGATTTACTCAAGTCATCAGTGAACAGAAGCCTAGCTTTTTATAGCCACACACTCTCTGAGTCTCATGTCAGGCCCGTTCGTGACAACTGTACATGTGTATAGATTTTTTCTTGTTTATGTCCGGGATGTGTCTTTGCTCGATGTTGTTCAGAGACGACGGGCTAAACAGATGCAAGGTATGTCTGAAGTATTGTACGTGACTAGGATGTTTCCTTTGAAATTTGTTATATATTAGTGGTAGATTGCTGAGAAGTGACCTAGTAAAGTCTGTAGAGTTTATTATTATGACACAGTGGGCTTGGATTTTTTGTTCTGCTAGAGGCATAGCATCAGGTAGGTCTAGGAATTTGTTATAGATTTGAATGGTATCGTAGTATAAATAACATTATTCTCGTGAACTCGGTGTTAAATTTCAGATATTTTCGGTATAACTGTTATGTTAGTATATGTTCTTAGTCATGAACCAGACCACCTTAGGAGTTAAAGTGCAGGATCATTTCTATTTTTATAAGATCCGTAGTGTTCATCGACATCGTGTATTGATTGACCATACACCTTTCCATAATTAAGTAGGATTTATCATGTGGGTGTGGTAGGATACACCGTATATAATAGTTAATCGTTGCTGCTTAGGGTAGAGTAGAGAATCTTAATTTGATAAGTTATCAAAGGAATACATCTGTAATCGATATAAATTTTGCATAATTTTATGGAATGTTGGGTATAAAATACGCTTAATTGGATGTAATGCTTCAAAAATTTGGTATGTTTCTCCTCTCGACATTGGATTTGTGTACGGTTCCATGTTGTCTTGGAGAACTAATCTACCGGATTTGTGTTGAGTGTTAGTGGTGAAATTCTTCAATAATTGAATGTACAACTCAACCTAGACATGCGGACAACAAAACTGAAACTTATAGTAAATGATGTGGAATACTTCTACACGAACACGGTACAGTACATACAAAATCTGATGAAATTAGCCTCAACTCAATCCAAAACAGGATTAAATTGACACCTCTTTCACTAAAGTAACCGCGGCTATATCGTAACCGAATGCCATATATACATATAAAATACCATAATGTTGCAATAACCTACCAATTTTGCCTGAAATAATGTGGAAGATGCACAACATTGCCTAAAGTCAATGTCAGGTTAGTACCGTACAGGGTGTATCGCACAATAAGGCTGCAAATCGAGTTATAAGACATACCTACCACACTAATCCTGGTAACAGTATATATAGTGATAAATGAACAAAACAGATAGAAATATCCCAACCCCAAACTGCTACGAATCCACCAAACAACCTCCGAATGAGTCAAATATACCACAACTAGATAAGAATACCATTATATGTGTCCACAGAAAAAGTATATAGAAACAATACACCTCCCATAGATAGATAACGATACATACACTCACAACGTAGCAAACGTGCAACGGGAACAAATTTATAAGACAAAGAACTGGCAAGAGCAAACTCACCTAATTTTCCAGAAGCGCATTCAACTTTCTACTTGGGGGGGTTTCTCTACCGCACCAACCCCACTCCAGAAAACTTGCTATACCACTTTTCATACCAGAATCGAATAAATATGTATAAAACGAGCCTCAGTTAGTGACCAATTATGTCCCACTACAACCATCTAAAGAAAGAAAAATATATATATAGATACAATATAAAATAAAAAATACAATACAAATTGAAATGTTCAAACATAAACCTTGCCAATGCATTTCCGAACGCTGTCCGTCCATCCGTCCGTTCATCCGTCCGTCCACATTCATCCGAATGAGTCAAGGTTGCATGCAATGCCCCGGTGAAATGCGAACACTAGATGTAGTGCTTAAACGTTCTATTTATGTAACCTATTAACATATAAAAGCCTAATAATACATATAACCTATTAACATACCTTATGAATAATCCGAAAGCTGTTCGTCCATTCATCAGAATGAGTCACCCGTTAGCCGCCTGTCTGACTCCGGCCGTCCGTGAAAATGTGGGGTGCAAACTCCCTAGACTGAAAGTAACTATTTATTCCTATCTATAATCCTTCACTGAAAGCATATTCGCGGTTATATACTCTACTCTTAACCTCTCTATCATCCTCAACATTCAACAACTCATCAAAATACTCGGCCCACCATTTCCGTACATCACCACTCCCAACAACAACTTGCTACATTCATCTTTCACCAACTCCTCCTTTCCGGTCTCCCCCTTTCTCACCCTCTTCATCAGAACATCTTTTTGTTCTCCTCAAAATTCTGGCACAACCGTCGGCCCCACCTGTCATCGGTGTCCCTTGTGGCTCTCCTGGCCATCCGATCACTTCTTTCCTCCTCTCTTTATAGTTATCAATAGGCCATCACCGACCTCGCCTGCAACACTTCATCAAACGCTCTTCTTTTCTGTGGCCCTGCCAGTTTGACCTCCGCTTCCCGCTATGCACAGCCTTCCCTTCTGACCCGCCCACACGGCGCATGCCACACAAATTTTTTGCACATCTCAGCAATGCATCTCTTTACGTCTCCCATTCTTCCTCCACATCTCTCAGAAACTAGCCTCTCACGTTATCATATCCCTCCTTCAACGCCTGCTGGAACTCCTCAGCTCTACTTCCCGCATTCAGCTCACTCACTTTTGCTATCACTCTTCCTCCTCCCAATTTATTATTCCCCTTCCACCTCTGCTCCACCCTTAATCTACCTTACACCAGCAGGTGGTCAGACACTCCTTCATCCTCCCCTCTCAACACCCTCACATCAGTCAGCCTCCCCAACACTCTCTTCGAAATCAGCACAAAATCCATCAACGCTCTCTCCACCACTGCAAGCACCATGGGCCATCCTTACCCATGTGTACTGTGATCTTTGCCATGCAAAGATCTGTCAGGTTTTCTCCACTATCATTTCTACCGTGAACGTCATACCTCCATATTACATTCTCCACCACTACATCTTCAACTCTCGCATTAATTTCACCCAGAACAACCACATTGAATTGGCCTTCAAAACTCTCACTACACTCACTCAGGTCAATCCAAAATTGCTCCCTCTCCTCTTCATTCCTCTCGCTACCAGGTCCGTACGCACTCACAAATACCCATCTTTCTACGCCTAACTTATATTTCACCAACATCAACTTTGAGGACATTTTCTTCCACTTGGTAATACTACTAGCCAACCAATCACTCAATATCCACAACACACCTTCTCGTGCCCAACCTTCCTCCACACCCGAATTTCTTCCACTTACCACACCAAAGTCTCATTCGCCCTTACCTTTCAACTACGTCGCACTAAGTGCCAACACATCAAATTTTCTCCTCACATACATCTCACCAATCTCTCTATGCTTTACGTCATTCGTACTCCAACCACGTACATCCAGGGACCCTAACAATAGGGTTCGGAGAGGCGTGAGCCTCTCCCCTACCACCGCTCGTCTTGCCATCTTCGAGTAAGTTTTTTTCAGGGGAAGGATTTCTGGCCTCTTCACTCCGCCCCTTTTAGTTGCTTTCTACGACACGCAGAAGATACGGTAGCACAAATCTAACTTCCTGCTACAGGGCTCCCTTTCAGTCGCCTTCTACGACACGCAGAGGTTACGGTAGCACAATTCTAACCCCAGCTACAGGGGTTAGAAAAACTTTATTTTACGTGAATACAGCATTGTAGTCACCTAAATTCAAACCATTGCATTTGGAGGCAAACTTTATTCATCAACCTTATTGCATGCGTATTCAAGTCAAGGAACAAAGTTACTATCAGATATAAGAGGCTCATTGCCAGAAAACAGTAGCAAGGAAAATATATAATAGAGTTTTAATAGTCTCACAGAAAATCACATGGTAGTTGTTGTTCAGCATCTCCGTACTCTGCACATTTACAGGGAAGGCTGTTATGGCAGTCGCTCCTGAAATGTAGGGTTCTATCAGTGTGTTTTGCCGTCTCCTACAGTTAGGGCAGAGAAAGACTCTACCAGGTCTGAGGTCCCTGCGGCGGTGAGGGGAAGCACGGCATCATAACTCTGCTTCACCATCTGAGCCGCATACTCAGTCACTCTAAGAGCTTCCTTTTTCTCTTGACTCGTGCTGTTACTGAAGGTGGCGATCTGTTGACAACTCAGTTCAAACCAAAAAAAGCTCGGACGTTTCAAAGATTCAGTATTATAGCCTGTCCAAAATAGGTCATAGCGTGTTCCATGTTGTCCAATCCACCCTGTGTATATCTGATCTCCTCATATCTGGGTGGTAGATTGAGTTCTGTGGGTTCGAAAGTAGCAGCAATCCAGCACAAAAAGCGGCCTTGACGTAGTCGCCTTCCCTAAGGTCAGGTCCATAAGTTACTGCCACGCCTCCTAATCGGACTTGAGTTTTTGCATGTAGTCAGTGAGCTCCACAATGGCGTCCGAGTAGCGTTGCTGGCCGTGCAGCACCGCCACGCGGCGTTTGCGAGCTGAACTGTTGCTCTCGTCCTCACGAACGATGCGTTCGCGCGTCTCAAGCCCCTTGCCCATGAGCTTGGCTAATCTTAGAGACTGAGAAAACTTGTCGCGCTGAGAGGCCAAGCACTGGTCGGCTATGTCCGTGCGGTTACAGCATTCATCGCCAAACCTGTGTCTGCTGTGGTGCAAGCAATCTGCCGTGCCATCCACCATCACGAACATCGTCCTATTGTTGATCAATCATCTTCAATTAATAAATAGCAGTGTGCAACTGAAACGTTTTTGCATTTACCAGTATAATCTACATTTTAAATACTGAAAATCAGAGCTAAACTCTTATTTCAGTATAACGGGCTAAAGGGAAAAGTGAAAGTAGAGTACAGTAGATTTTTTTTTTAATTCGTAGTTTGCGGAAAAATATTAGATAAAATTTTCCTAAAATATTTTTTTTGTATCCGGTCTCCTTTTACAATTGTAAAACTTGTCATGCCATGCAATGCGGCCAGGAAAGGTGTCGTTGAGTACAACAATTATATGGTAGGATATTCCTGAAATTCGAATAATGAAAGTCAGAAAATTCCAAAAATCATGAAAATAATCTAACATCTCCTACAAGCACGAAGTTTTCATGTCATGCAATACACAATTTGATGGCTCTTGCAGAGCATTACGACACAAGGAAGTTTTTTCGAAGTGTTTCTAGTTTTTAATAAATGTGAATGTTATCCAAGTCTTTTTGAGATTAAGTTTGTGTGTCCCACCTCCAAGGGGTTTGAAGCATTGCTCGTAAGGAATGTAAAAATGTGATATTTTTTGCCATCCTAATGATACAAATGGGGAACACGATTTTTCACGGATTACAAACAGAAACTGTGTGCGGCAGTTTTGTATAGATTATAACGTGCAATATATAATTGTAGAGACTCAAACGCCCCCATTCACAGAGCACCATTGTGCGTGTGTACCAGCGATTATATGTAGAGAGTAGCATAACCATTGGACTTGGGGGTTAGAGGTATCAAACTTTTAGTTTCAATAATTTGTCAAGCAATTTGACGCATTGTTATCATGTTTTTTTTTACAAGCAGCAGACGATGCAGAGAGACATGATCGTTCCGGTGTTAACAAGTGTAGGAAGACAACAACAGGACTATTGGCCCAAACTAGGTTGCCTTCCGATAGCAAGAGGGTTGGTTCTAGAGTAGAACGTCTAAGAGGCCTATTGGCGCAAACTAGGTTGCCTTCTGATAGCAAGAGGATTAGTTCTGAAGTAGAACGTCTAAGAGAGCTCCGTGTGCCATTTCTGTTCATTTTATAACAACAGGAGAGGGAACGGCTTAGCTATTTATCGGCGATTTATGTAGTACTTATCGAGCCGCGACTTAAGCGTTTCGATTGCATTGCTGTTTACAACCTCCACTGGGAGTTTGTTCCATTCTTCGACAACTATACGTAAAGAAATTGCGCGTGATGTCGAGTGAGAAACGTTTCCCGATGATTTTGTATCCGTTGTTCATAGTCACTCCGTTTGTATCTAGAGTGAAAAGGCTCGTTCGGTTGACGTTTTCCTTACCCTTCATAATCTTCCGCACTTCTATCATGTTGCCTCTGAGTCGACGTTCCTCTAGCGAATAAAGATTGAGTTCACGAAGCCTGTCTTCGTACGATTTATTCCGCAGCGAGGGGAGGAGTTTGGTAGCTCTACGCTGAACCTTCTCTAGTTTAATAACGTCTTTTCTAATGAATGGAGACCAGAATTGAATGTCATACTCGAGATGCGGTCTAACAAATTATGCATTAAATAACTTGAGCATAATGTGTTGTTTTTTGTATGAGATAGTGCAGGATATCATACCTAGCATTTTGTTGCCTTTTTTGGCAGCATCTTTACATTGCTTGCTGATTTTTAAGTCGTTACCAATGATGAAACTTTAATCTCTCTCTTCGGTGACGGGAATGAGTTTCTTTCCAGACATTGAATATTCGTGTTTGGGGTTATGGGGACCTATGTGCATAACTTTGAATTTGGCTACTTTAAATTTCATTTGCCACTTTTCTGACCAATCAACAATTTTGTTCAAGTCTAGCTGGATCTGCTGACACTCTAGTTCAGTTTGCACTTTTCCTCCGGTCTTAGTATTGTCTGCAAACTTGCTAATGTTTGAGAGTACGTTGCCATCGAGATAGTTAATTAATATTATGAAGAGAACTGGCCTTAACACGGATTCTTTTGGCACGCCGCTTGTAACATTACCCCAGGGGGGAAAGCTCCGTTAAGTACAACTCGGTGTGGCGGACGTTGTCTAGTTATGGGAATTTCTTTTTGACTGACATGAAATTGGCCTTTCTAAAAAAAATTGGTAACAAAGAGTGGAATAAACAAGTGGAACACCTAATTTTTTTCCTTCAACAATACATTGATGATACGAAACATGGAAATTTATCGCCATGGTAATGCAATAAATGCTATTTATGAAACGTGGCCTATTCAATAAACAGAAGAAGATATCTGGCTGGCAAATTTCGTTAAAAGAGCTAACGTTATACATGTAACAGTACATAAAGGATTTCTCAAATGAAAATTTATTATTGCGATCATTTTCAACAGAAATCGACACAGGCAAAGATTTTTTAAATCGTTTCCTGCTAACCTGATTTATTTGGTTTCATTGTAATCTTGATAACAGAAAACTGCGCCAAATGAAAAAAAAATCCGAATCTGTTTATATGCAACGTAGGCAAATAAGAGGAGCAGCAGCATTGGCGCTCATCGACGCATGCTTAATCCTAACATTTGATATACAGATTATTATGATGAATAAAATTCAGATTTATATTCAGGTGTTCTGAAGTGATTCAGACACATGGTGCTGATGGGTGATGGGAGGTTGTTGAAACGGAAAATGAAAGCGGAGGTAGGTGGATCTAGGATCTGAGGTTGACCGAAGTTGGATGGATGGAAGGCCTGAAGCAGGTGATAAGGAGGATAGACGTGAGTGGTTGTGAACGAATGAATTTTCTAACGCGGCACTGGTGCGCTTTACACCCTCGGTGCCCAATTGAGGAAGCGGCGTGGACTTGGATGGGGCCCGGCAATTATGACAAAGCTCGCATCCCACTACCACATCGGGACACCGGACGTTCACATTCAAACAGATTTCGATGAATGGGCAAAATTGCCTAACGCAAAGCAAATTCATAATAAAGCCTTGTGAATAACCTGCGAAAATTTTATTATCACGCTAAATGAGCAGTAAATATTCAGTGTTATGAGTGGTATCTATAGGCGCGAAACGCAAATTAGTGAAGGATTATAGATAGGGATAAAAGAGCCGTTCGGGGTAGGACGCGATGCATGCAAGCTTGACTCAACCGGTCCGTACGGGGTTACCGCAGAAATGGGGGAGGGCGGAAGCAGAGGGTACCGGAACTGGTTTTGTGCCCGAGTCAGCTATCGGACGGGGGGAGGGGGGGAGACCGGAAGGGGGGGACGGAAGGGGGGAACGGCGGATGGAAGCAGGCTTGCGCCCTTGATTGGCAAGGTTTATGTTATGAGCATTTAATTCGAACTGTATTTATGATCTTCATTGTACTTATATATATGTTTTTTCTTCTTTAGATGGTTGTAGTGGAGTTTAATTGCCACTAACTGTTGCTCGTTATATATATTTATTCGGTTCTGGTAGGATTAGTGTTATTCCAAATTTCTGGTGGGGCGAGGCGTAGGGATCCCCTAGGCAAAAAATTGGATGCGCTCTTGGAAGATTATCTGAGTTTTCTCTTACCTGTTCCTTGTCTTATAAATTTGTTTCCGTGTCACGTTTGCTACGTTGTGAGTGTATATACCGTTATATATTTATGTATGGATTATATTTCTATATTTTTTATGTGAACATATACATGTGTTTTCTTACCTAGTTGTGGTATATATGACTCATTCAATGCTTGATTGGTGGGTTCGTAGCGGTGCGGGCTTGGGATATTTCATATGTTTTGTTCATTTATCACCATATATTCTTTTATAGGATTAGTATGGTAGGTATGTCTTATAACTCGATTTCCCGCCTTAGTGTGCGAATGGTCCTGTTTGTACCAGCCTGAAGGTAGGATTGCAGGCAAGATTCTGTGTTTCCCATTTATTTATTTCATACGTAAATACTATCTATAGGATTAGTATGGATTATTAGTATGATTATTAGCGAGTTTAGGTACGTATTATGGGATGATGCAGCACCTACGGTCGAGAATCTATCTACCCATATTGCAATACCCAGTTTTCGAAACAGTTATATCAGTATTCCATTGACGCGTTTTTCCAATAGCGAAAATACCTGAACTATATGGATTTACAGTACGTTGAAATATTATGTTATGTATACTTAGTAATGATCGATTGATTTATGTTGAATTTTTAGTGTTTCGGAATTTCGATCGGTTAACTCATACAGTTTTAGGCATTTTAGGGTATTTAGGCTTGAAGCATCCATGTAGCAAGCTATTTCAGGCATAATTGGTTGGTTGTTGCATCATTGTGGTAGTTATATATA
>SDVV010045344.1:0-10074 GCA_016164225.1 Gammarus roeselii
AATGACGCCTAACGCGGCTGTTCTGCTGCAGAAACAGAGTTAGGTTTGACTACTAAGAATGGCGGTTGCTAAGCTCCAATTTCAACCTAATTGACCCTTTCCAAAGGCACGGGCTCTCACAGAACCTGCCAAACGGCCCTTCACTCCCCTCAACGACACACACGCTTCTCAACGGCACAGACCCTCTCCGATGACAAAGACCCTCACCTACGGCACAGACCCTTTCTGACGGCCCAGCCCCTCGTAAGACATCCAGTGCGCAGTCGCTGAAATAAGTAAATCGAATCAGCAAGCTCTGATGGTTTATTTCAGAATGTTATCAAGGTCGTCTCAGATAAAATTGCCTTTCTCCTAACGGCACGGAAAGAGGGACGGTCTCCGACAACACAAAGACAGCCAATGTTACCCTCATCCTCAAGAAGGAACCAAAAGCCATCCCGGAAAACTGAGCCCCTTTCATTTAACTTGTTTCGGCAAAATGTTGAAATCCCGATAAATAAATATAACCCCTGGAAACGAATGATCATCACCAGGAGATCAGTAGTCTCCACCACATAAGAGACTAAGAATCAAATCGCCAAACAGTTCTCAAATATTTACACTCAATTTCTCACAAATAGCACCTGTCCTTCTCAATGGAAAGAAACAAACATCACTCCAATTTTTAAGAAAAGGAGACAAAAAGTGTCCGGCAATTACCGATAAATTAGTCTCACCTCAGTCATTAGTGTCCGGCAATTACCGATAAATCAGTCTCACCTCAGTCATTAGTGTCCGGCAATTACCGATAAATTAGTCTCACTTCAGTCATTAGTGTCCGGCAATTACCGATAAATTAGTCTCACTTCAGTCATTAGTGTCCGGCAATTACCGATAAATTAGTCTCACCTCAGTCATTAGCGAATTGGTGGAAAGTTTGGTAACGGTTACAATTACCGAATTCTTAGAATCAAACAAGTTGACAGGGAACTCTCAGCATGGCTTTAGACACAATCGTCCCTGTCTTCCGAATCTGCTACTTTTTTCATGAGTAGCTATATATAATTGAAATTCACGGCATAAAATCTCTAATCGACATCATTTACATCGACTTTCAAGAGGCCTTCGATAAAGTCCCTACAAGCGCCTAGTTAGTAAATTGCACAACATCGGTATTCGAGGCGAGCTTAATAACTGGATAAAATGTTGGATTACGGACAGACGGCAGCGAGTTGTACTTAACGGAGCTTCCTCCCTTTGGGGTAATGTTACAAGTGGCGTCCCTCAAGGATCCGTGTTAGGTCCAGTTCTCTTCATAATATTCATAAACGATTTCGATAGGAACATGCTTTCGAACATTAGCAAGTTTGCAGACGATTGTAAGATAGGGGTAAAGTGCAAACCGAACCTTTGAGTGTCAGCAGATCCATTAGACTTGAATAAATTTTTTGACTGGTCAGAAAAGTGGCAAATTAAATTTAACGTGGACAAATGTAAAGTTGCACCAAGGTTCTCATAACCTAAAGCACGAATATTCAATGTCTGAATAAAACTGATTCCTGTCACGGAAAAGAAATTTAGGTGTCATCATTAGTAAAGACATAAAAAGCAGCAAGCAACGTAACGATACTGCCAAAGAAGGCCACAAAATGCTGGGTATGATATCCCGCAATATCTCGTAAAATACCAAACACGGTATTCTCAAGTTATGCAGAGCATATTCTAGACCGCATCTCGAGTATTCCGTTCAATTCTTTTTTTCATAAATCAGAAAAGTCGTTATTAAATTAGAGAAGATTCAACGTAGAGCTACCAAACTTATAACTTCGCTGCGCAATAAATCGTACGAAGACAGACATCGTGAACTCAATCTTTATTCCCTAGAGAGGCGTTGAGTCAGAGGTGACATAATCGAGGTGTGGAAAATTATGAAGGGCGAGGAAAACGTCGACCGAGCGAGCCTTTTTACTCTAGATGCGAGCGGAGCGACTAGGAATAATTGATACAGAATCGTTAGGAAGCGTTTCTCACTCGACATCACGCGCAATTTCTTCACGTATGGAGTTGTAGAAGAATGGAACAAACTTCCAGTGGAGGTTGTACAGCAATGCAATCAAAACGTCAAGTCCATGCTCGACAAATTCTACTTAAATCGACGTTAAATAGCTAAGCATTTTCCTTTCTTGACGTTTTAAAACAGAAATGACACAGGAAGCGTTCTTAGACGTTTTATTTCAGAACTAATCCTCTTGCTATCAAAAGGCAACCTAATTTGGATCAAAAGGCATATTGTTGTCTTCTTACACTTGTAAACTTATAAACATGATCTCTACCGACGACGGTTCTGGAAGCATCGATATCCTTTACCTTGGCTTTAAGAAGGCATTGAAAAATGTCCCTCAAAAGAGATTTCCCACCAAGAGAATTATCACCACAGCGAGTGGTGATCATTGGCGAAAGCTCACCCCGGGCGCCAGTCGAAAGCGGGGTTTTATAAGGATCAGTCCTCGGCCCACTGTTGCTCATCTACATGAACAACCTAGATACGGGTTTCATCAGCAAAATCGCAGTTTGCTGATGCTATTTAACTGGGAGCCAACACAGCTGTTAAGGTTCTGTGACGAGATCTCGACAGAATCAGGGAATAGTAGGAGGCATGTCAAATCCTATTCAACGCTGACAAATGCATTGTCATGTACATCGGAAGAACGAACACATCTGCAAATTAATTGCTCTTTGGTAGAGAGATTCCGACAAACAATTGTGAAAAATAAGGAGTGACCAGAAGTTTTTCATGTAATACATAAAATTTGAAAAGATGGCATGTAAGTTGAAGCCAGTTCAAATGCCACCTGACAATGAGGCAGTCCGAACTCTGTGCAACATACCTCTCAGGCCACTACTGGAGTGTGCTGTCCAGGTTACGAGCTAGGGCAACCAAAATGATCCCTCGCTCAGAAGCAAAGGATATCGAAAGAGGCTGGATAAACTTAAACTCTTCACCCTGAAAAATAGGAGGCTCAGAAGCACTCACTAAAACCTGAAAACCCTTAATGGTTTGAACAACGTAGACTAAAGGAACCTCTTCACGTTGAATGAAAACATAACTGGAAACAGCTGGTAAATTTTAGCTCAATGACGAGTAATACAAAATCCGATAGAGATTTCATGACTAACAGAATATGTAATGTCAAGAATCCTATCTCCCCTCGGGTTATCGAGAGCAAATCAGACGACACATTTAAGCGTAGACTTGAATGAATTTTCCCTGACCTCGGCTACTAGTCTGCCAGGCCTAGTCGATTGTATTCGAGAATCGAATAGGTAACTTGACGAGTAAAGCTAGTTCAAGGTGTCAAGACATAGTGGAGAGCGGCCCTGGCGGTTGACGGTGGATTAACAGGGCTTGCCCTGCGTAGTACCTTATACTGTCCATACCTTAAACACATGCTATTATAGCGAACACTGGGAATAGCCAACCAAACCACCCTGTGAGCAGGAGTGAAAACAGGGAAAGGAAGCAATGCCTTGTTTAGTTAGCTTTGTTCGGAGTACGACGAGCTTTTAGGGAACAGTCCAAGGTGACCTATCGGTATTGTATCACTCCAGAGTATTTGACTATACCCCAGCCTCGGAGGATTGTCAAACCACTCAGAGGATAGGAAAACCATTTTGTCACCAGTCAAATTGGTTCCCCCGACATATACTTACGGATTGGTAAGGCTCTCTTCCCGGTCCGATATCCGAATTGTCTCAGCTCCAGCACACTGTAACGAGGTAGTCGTCTACTATATTTCGCCATCTATCGGCAGAGTAGAGGTGCAGCAATCCAGGGTTTTCTCAAAGTTTTCACTTCCTTACCGGCCGTGGATGCGGATAAGAGAGACTCCGGGGGATAGTAGAACCACGTGAGCTCTGTGATATAAGCACATTGGTTTGTCTGACATAGGAGTCACACACAGTGAGTCACTCTCCGCGGAGAACTCCTTAGGTTCACATTAGAATCAATTTTGAATGTTGATCGGCATTGACTCTTTGGATCTCTAATCCCCCAGCAAGTCTTTGTAAGACTTTCCATATCGGCACTTACCCTCTTTCAACGGCACTGACCGTCTCTAACAGTCGTGCGTCGTTGGGTCGCCGAGTCAACGCTTCAAATAGCTTCATACGACCCTCACTCAAATATCAGAGTTTTGGTCAAGAAAAGACCTTGTACAGTAACACAGCGAAGGACTGTCATTCAAATATCGGAGCTTTTATCAAGAAGCGACCTTAAACAGTAACACAGCAAACGACTGTCACTAAAATATCACAGCTTTGCAGTAACACAGCAAACGACTGTCACTAAAATATCACAGCTTTGGTCAAGAAAAGACCTTGAATAGTAACACAGCAAGCGACGTCACTCAAATATCAGAGCGTTGCTCAAGAAGCGACCTTGTACAGTAACACAGCAAACGACTGTCACTCAAATATCTGAGCTTTAGTCAAGAAGCGACCTTGAACAGTAACATAGCAAACAACTGTCACTCAAAGATCGTAGCTTTAGTCAAGAAGCAACCTTGAACAGTAACACAGCAAACGACTGTCACTCAAATATCGTAGCTTTAGTCAAAAAGCGACCTTGAACAGTAACACAGCAAACGACTGTCACTCAAATATCTGAGCTTTAGTCAAAAAGCGACCTTGAACAGTAACACAGCAAACGACTGTCACTCAAATATCTGAGCTTTAGTCAAGAAGCGACCTTGAACAGTAACACAGCAAACGACTGTCACTCAAATATCGTAGCTTTAGTCAAAAAGCGACCTTGAACAGTAACACAGCAAACGACTGTCACTCAAATATCTGAGCTTTAGTCAAGAAGCGACCTTGACACAGTAAACTACCCTCACTCAAGCGAGGAGGCACAAGCGATTGTAATAACACATGATAAAAAACTCCATTGCTACTGAAACCAGTTTGTCCAAAAAATATCTGAAAGATTATCTAGCGACAAGCAAGGCAGTTAGTAATGGGTAATATTAATTTCTCACTGCTAAAATATTGTTCATTGCTCCATCAGTAGATAATTTCTTACATATTGTTCATTGCTTTATCAGTAGATAATTTCTTACATTCTATAAATAAGAATAAATGTTTTAAATTAAATAAAAAATAACACTGCCGTGAGATGGTGAAGCCCCGTCTACACTAGCAGGTTAATTAATCTATCCAAGAACAACCTACAATCAACTATCAAGGGCTGTCACCCAAACTAGAGCCTACCGTTGAAACACCATCAACCAACATAGCCCCCTGAACCTTACTTCCTTGTCCCCAAATCCAGTGATCAGCCCCACACCCCATCGAGGCAACCCACCGTCCCCCAAGCGTGCAAGAACCAGCCACAAAGGCAATAAGCCGGCCGAGGGGTGTGAGTGGAAGCTTTCCCCCACACCATGCAGCACAAAGCAACCGTTTGTGAGGGGTTTCCTGTTTGCGCCCTGAGAAGGGACAGAACGAGTCTTTTGAGAGCCATCATCTGATTGCATAGCAGCGATGGAGCGGCCAGAGGCAAGTGACTCGTCAACGCGAAAACCTCGGTGGGTGGCAAGGTGGGCACCCACAGTGTACGGTCACGTTAGTTCAAGTAACTTCAATTGGTATGAAAAATACAAGTTACATGCTAGATATTTCATCATAGCTTTGTATAACGTTTCGTATAGTAGAGACGAAAATTATAGGAACGAAATTCCCATGCATGAGGTCTGCACGTTGGAAGAGAACCTCGCGTTCAAGGAATTTAATGAAGCGGTGGGGGGGGGGGAGTGAGTGGTCGAAACACAGATCGAATGAAAGAGCGAACTTGTAATAACCAGTGCCCGGAGACTTCTAATAAGCCTGCGGAAGCGATAATTCCGTAACCATAGGTTGAACTGCTTAGACGAATCCAACATAGTACAGTTCTGGACGCTGGGGGCGTCACGTCCATTTGGGTAATATGTAACGTCCCTGTCTAAAGGTTCAATCTGTCAAAAGAAATGTTTTTCCCACGAATTAGGTACGTGATCAAAACCATTCACACATACGCATGATGTTAATCCTGGAAGGATATTTCAGAAATAATTGTCTCCTTCTCCAAATGCAGTACAGGAACAGAAGAAACCAATCATTTACACTTGACGGAAACATGTCCTGAGAGTCAACCTTCAAGAGCTTCTGTAAGAAGGAAGTAGGTATCGGTGACCCTCTTCCAACACCTCGCATTGATACGCATACCCGTAACCGCCACTCAAACACACATACCACCCTCACAGAACACCAAGATGAAGAACCCTACAGAGAAGTGAATCATTAACTCTGTGGTGTATTGTTGTCTGTCAATATTTGAGTGAAGATCGGGTGACGATGTTCAGCAGGGCGGTGTTGAACAGGGCTGAGGCTCGACAGATCTGGGCCAAATACATTACCGAACAAAATTCAAACATTTCCTCTTTCCTGTGTCCAATTTCCATGAGGTAAATTTGTATTTACATAAAATGTTTTCAATTGCCGTTCATGGAAGTCTTTTGAAAGCGCTCAATATAGAACTAAACCTATGTTAACCAGGGTCGCGAGAGGTACGACCCGCTGAGTCGGTATTTTGCGTCAAATGGAAAGAAGATTGATGTTTCAAACCAAATAATACAGACTGTGTTCACAAACCTAATGGTCACTGGCAACGCTACCGCCTTCATTGGAAAGGACGAGACATGAAAAGAAAACGACACGGGTAACTGAGAAACTTACTCACAGACCCAGCGGTCGTAGCCAGCTGACCGTAACTGGGTGGGACGAACTGGGTGGGACGAAACTAATGAGCTAGACGATCGATGGGGTAACTTTGAGCCAAGGTAAGTTGCGTATGAGGGTGTGAGGTGCGCCTTGCCGTCGGCCACCCCTCTTTCTGTGGGATTCACTCAGCAGGAAGGTGAAAAAACTCCAACAAAGTTAGGGAAGCAACGTGATGTTGCCAGAGATACACATCAACGAGACAATTAGTAGTGCCCATCCTAGTTAGGGAAGCAACGTGATGTTGTCAGAGACACCATCAACGAGACAATTGGTAGAGCACACCCGAGGTCCAGAGGATAAACGAGCCCGTGTTTAAGCAATAACATTGATTAGAATTCAAGAAAGTCAAAACTCAATTCTACTTTCATGTTCCGCCGTGAGGACCCAAAGGGGCTAAAACATCAAATCAATTAAACTCTCCACTACCACCGGTTTGATGCCACAGAAATGTTTCCTTTTGTACAGGAACTTCAAACCTTAGATACTTCCCAGAACAATAATAAATGAAAACCCCGCAAACAGGTGCAAGATTATTTCTTGGTGGGGAACGACCAAACCGTGCGTACTTTTTAAAGCAACAAACATCACTTCAACAACAGCAATCATTCGCAAGATAATTATTGGGAACGGAAACACATGAAATCCTTTCAGAAACCTTCAACATCAATCAAACAACCGCAAACACCCACAATAATAGCTTTAGGTATGCTAAAACCGTACCGAAGGTAAATATCAAATCAATCAATCAATCTACAACTTTTGAACTGTAAGCACCAGCAGTAGTTCATTCCGGCGCAAGAACATCAACACAACAGGACCCTTTCCAAAGCAATCGATCGCTCAGATTTGTAGCATTGTTTGAAAGTTTAACAACCGCATCAATGAAAGACGTAAAATCACTTGTAACGAAATAAAGTAGTCGTATAGAAAACGAGGATGATTTTTAACAGAGGAATGGTTAAGACCATCAACCCAGACTAAATTTGATACCGATAAATTTACGATAAATACTGGTTTGGGACGAACGTTTCAAATTGTCTGTACTAATCGGTACATGAATGGAGATCGGTACGTCCGCTCATATTCCAACTTCCGTACCGATGACGATGCAGTCACCCGCACCAGACTACCATTAGGTGCAGCACTGCAGATTCCAGAGTCAATCCCCTACATCAAACAACAACGATTGGAATAGGAAAGTATTCACTATTCAAATCTCATTTGTTGACTAGGTCGACCTCTAGTGATCTGTATCGATAAATCTTCTGTTATTCAAGTTCCAATTCCCAACTGCCCTGTTCGCTACTGAGCCGCGTAGAGGCTTCGCTACCGCGTTATTCGTACCAGATCAGTAACAATCCGGGAATCACGTTCAGCATGAGGAAACACATCGGCACTGGTCGCCATTGAACGTCATTTATCCTTCTTAATCGGGAAAGAACTTTTCGACCTATTTTGTCAGAAACGGAGCAATAAAATGAAGAGGGGTACATAAAATAGATCAATACGAGGAATAAACTAACCACTAGTTGGTGGGTTGGATGTACAGACGCAGAAGAATGACGACAGATAACGGTATCATCATGAAGGAAAAATAGTTTGAGATCGACTGATAACAGATAAAGGAGAAAAGGCAGCAAAAAAAGGATGGATAAAAATATTACTATGAATATAGTGAATAGGAGGCATGGAGAACTAGTACCGCATGGTAGGTAGAGGTAAGCATATAGCAAAAAAAGCGCGGGAGCCGAGTCATGTCTGGATCATGATTGTAAGAGAAGTGCAGAGAAAAAAGGTGATCAAGCAACCTTGCTGTAGAGCAGCAAAAATAATTCGTTAACGAATTAGGAAGGAACCGAAATCATAAAATAGACTTACTTTGACGGTAAAACTTTGAGTTTAATGGAAATTGTATTTTTAAAACATGTTGAGAAGCAGTGTCCCAGTGTGATACCAAATGAAACAACGATCCATATTACGTTAGTATCCACGTGGGAAACAATAGTTATTTTGATACAGATCAACCATGCACGATTTTTTTTACGATCAGTACGACCAAAAATGAACGACAAAACTTCCCAAAAGGGATGGAATAGAAGCAGAAAGACACGGATTAAAGACCAAAGAAGTTATCATGAGAAGACAAGGTTTAGCAGAAACTCTGGAGCCGCCACAGTGATATTCTGTTTACACAACAAGAGGACATAGACCTAACATCAACTTAGGAAGAAAAAGACAGAAGAGTAGTCAATCTTATAAAACCATCCAAAACCAAACTGAAGATCAGAGCAACCAAGAACCTGGAAAAGGAGAGCGAGAAATTACAAATGTGATAGAAAAATTGAATAATTGTTAAGAAAACTCAAGTGAAAATAGTACTAAAATTTTGAAAATTGAATCGAACCTAAATTGGAGTATTGTTTGTCTACGCAATAACTCTTTGACCTTGGAGATTTGTAAATGTTTGTGCCGGCTGACTTGGTACAGATACAGATACAGACACCAGGCCACATCACCCAGAAAGGGGAGTGGCCGACGGCAAGGTGCACCTCACACCCCCATACGCTCACACTCACACAACTCAGCCCTTTTGTGCTAAAGGGTCAGGCACAAAAGGGTCAACTTACACTCTGGGTCCCGAATGCACCGAGGAACCGTCGTCAGCAGCAGGGCCCGACAGTTTTCACTGGTTTACCCCCGCTGCGTCATAATGGCCGGGCCCCCCCCACCCACGACCATCCCGACAGCGGGATGTCAAGGGCGGGAAAGCACATCAGAGCAGCGTCAAAATCAACCATTCGTCAAAATCAACCAAAATCAACCATCCACCCAAACTTCGGTTTTCCTCTAGGCCTGCGACCACTCGCCTCCGCATTCATCACCCTTTTCACCAATCTCCCTTCATCCATGTTCTCCATGTGCCCGAACCATCTCAGTACACGCGAATCCACTCTGTTCTCCAAATTTTACACCATCCCTGTTCTGATTCGAACCACGTCGTTGGTGATCCGGTCTCTCAGCGTTACTCCAGCCATGCTCCTCAAACACTTCATCTCGAAAACATTCAACCTTCTTCTCTCATCTGCTCTCACCCCCCAAGCCTCAGCTCCGTAAAGTACAGTTGGGACAACAATACCCTCATACAGCCCTCTCTTTGCTTCCATCCCCCAACGTCCTACAACTCATTACACTCTTCAGTGCACCCAACACTTTACATCCCTCCTTCACTCGCGCCTTCACTTCAGTTTCCACTATTTCAGTTTTCTCCACATGGGAGCC
>SDVV010045345.1:0-10074 GCA_016164225.1 Gammarus roeselii
CTGTGGACAATGAAACTAGTTTAAGATCAAATTTACATATTTATTACATATTAGTATCATTTACATCAATTTTATTTCATCATTTTAGGAGAGGTTGCCGTGGTATACGTTTCACGTTTTTTTTCAATGCGTACGACTATGGACAATGAAAGTTGTTCAAGTTTATTATTTTTTAATTATTACATGATTACAAAGGAACATTTACACATAAGAAGCAGTAATTTGGAAATGTTACCACTGATCGCTATCGTAGCGGCAGACTTCTATCCGTCAATGTTAAACAGAGAGCTTATCTCGATTCGCACTCCTCTCGTGACCCTGCCTATTAGCCAAATTATATATGTACATGTCAGTTTCCGGCACCTTTAAACACTTGCCGCGTTGCTGGTAGGAATATCGTTATAACACATTTGAACAGCCAGGAGGGGACCCCGTCGGCAAAAAGGTGGTATACGCTTTGGAAAATTGGGCGAAATAAGCTTGCTCGTATAAATTATTGTTCGTCCACGGTGTTAAGGTTTAATGAACTGCATATCCACATGAAATGCTAGCTTGGTACATATCGATTTGGCGGTATGTAAAGGATTTTGTTCATTCAAATATTATATGGTATTGTTTTATCTAATCGATATAGCTGTTAAGATCGTTTTATGTTGTGTCGAAGTCACCGTTAGTTTTACATATTTTTTTAAAATAAATAGTTACATAAAAGAAGCATTTACATAAAAGGAACATTTACATCAATATATTTTTATCATTTTAGGAGCGGTTGTAAGGCTATATTTTCACTTATTTTCAATTCGTTTGACTCTGGACAATGATATATGTTCAAGTATTTATTTATTTATTTACATGGGTTAATTTACATGTAAGGATTATTTACATATTAGGAACATTTAGAGGATAAAACATGAAGACGTAGACGTACTTTCGTCATTCACCTGCCTACACACGCCAAAAACGGCATTTCCCTGGTTACGTCTCTTCCGTGTTTAATCCATTTGTACATCGACATCTTCATCATCACCCATGACACATTGCTTACTTTTAATAGTGACGGTAGGTCCAACTTCAATGGATTTTGGGAATGTTTTGATGCCCATAGGCGACTTATGCACGCATCTACATAGTAGCGAATAGTTTCAATCTTACTGAGGTAATTTTTGATGTTGCGTACAGTTTGAAGCTGGCACGCTTGCGCGCAAATGTTGTGTATGGTCTCAATGTGTGTGTTTATTGTTCATGTTTGATTTTGGCTTGTGTCTGGTAATTGACACTTTTTGGAGCTGATTTGTTGCGTCGGACAAGCAACATACTATACCACTTTGGTTGCAATCATATGATTTCACTCTAGTAGTCGTTGTCTGATTTGCTTTTCAGTAGTACCAGCTGTCCTCTCTTTGTTTCATTGTTCAGGGGATGATTTTTTGGTGTAGTTGTAGATGACCATGTATTCAGCCTGAGGAGCTATACGCATTCTGCCTCAATGTCGGTCACACCTTTGAAGGGGAGCAGCAACGAGTCGGTGTCCGATTAGATGAGCGAGACTTTTTCACCGTATTTGGGTTTCAGTGTCTCATGAAGGAAGCTGTACACATTTGATTTGGCTTCTGTTTGGAGCTGATGTGATAAATATTTCTATTTCTATCATACCTTAGGTAACTGAGCGCAATTTCAATTGCAGATAATTTTATCGCATTTTCAATGCTAGGCATACTGTAGTGCAATTCATTGCATGTCATGTTGCATAACTGCAAATTCCATTGCTAGGCATTCGATTAAAATCTAGGATTTTGTAAACGAACATTATTAAGCTATATTTTCATTGATAATAAATTTTTGACGCAAATATATTGGAGAATTACGTGTTGTTTATCATTTATACGTGAACATAACTATTAACTCCGAAAATTCGATGGGAGCAACTGCAACTTCCCTCACTAGTCTTATCTTGATCTGCGGTATCATAGCACTCGGCAGCATCTATATCGATGATAAGCATTATTTCTCACCTGGAGGTCTCACCTCATTATATTGGTGTAGGATTTATCATCCGGGTGTGTTTTTTCTCTGGTGTATTGGGTTCTAGACTGCTGCCCTTAGTACACATTTTAGATAGACGGATACCTTTGGGAGTATTGAATGCATCACTTCATAACCTATCCTTGTAACCAAAAACTTTGTTCATAGTCTCTAGTGCCGACATTCAAATTCAGTATATTTCCGCAAATATTTGAAATATTGCTAATTCTCCTAGCACTCAAACGTTTGAGACATGATTGTCTCCCTTCATGTTTTGTTTCCAACAACTCTGAAACAAAGTGAGATAAACATTTTTAACTATTATACATAAAACCGTTTCAATATCCCATTTAATAATTCAGTTCCCCTCAACTTTATAAGGTTTTCCTTCACATGACACGTCCTCGATATCACTGTCACACGTTTCTATATCACTAGTACTGTTGTCCATTTCACGTAATGTATCCCGCGTTTTTCCCATTTTTTCGGTATTTTAATTTCGTCTAAGGCTGGGGGCTTCTCCCCCCCCCACCCATTTCGATATAGCTATTTCACCCAATCTTTATACTTTCTACGTTTCGATGCTGGAGGTAAAGCATTTTCTTCACTGCTCGCACCCTGATTAGCACTGTCTATTTCATTATTTCGGAAAACCAGTTCCGGTTTATTATGTTCTATCAATACGCCCTTCGCATCTTATGAGCTTCTGTTTTCTCGTTCATTTTTAAGATTATCATATTCAAAATAATGGTGTCCATTGAGATGACGCTAAAGCCCGAACGTGGAGCTTGATTTGCAGAGTTTTATCTCCGCAGTGAATGTATCACCTACCCCTGTATTTTCCTTTTTGCTGAAATATTTCCATGGCAAACTTGGCAACATCCTTCTACAACGGGAGAAGACCGTTAACTGAATGATCACAAATCTGAGTCCAATTTTATATATATTTTTACATGCATGTATAGGATCGAAGGCATCACCTGTGCCGGCACTGCCCGAGCACCATGTAGGCGTTCACACACATTTGCACTAATATACACAGAATCGTTCACCATCTGTAACATTTTACTATAGATCTGTGAGGTAATGACGACAGTCAACAAAAATCTAGATTATTAATCACAGACAAGCTACATAATTAGCGATTCAAATAACAATGTAAGATAACAAAAACGAAATAAAAACAAATCGAAACCAAATCAAAATCAAAATCCAACGACAACGAATCTAATAGTGTCAGGTACGTTAATACTTAACTTTACCAATCACACCAATAAGTACATATTTCTTGCTTATAAATTGTGATTATTCGGGGATTTATTCGTTATCCATATCAAATCCCTCCACATGGTTCTATTTTACGTACCTTTTTTTAATACCACACAAACCAGGTACACACACATACACGTGTTTTACGCATATTCAGGGCCGGTCAAGGCATAATGTAGTCGTTTTTTAGGGTTGGTACCGGCACCATGTTATCATTTCTGCACATTTGTGCATATAAGGGTTACCATACACTGCCAGATGCATTAATTTCTTGGCAGACTAACCTAACCAGCTTAACCAATAATTATGTATTTACATTCAAGTGCGATAGTTATGTATTAAATTTAGTAATTATTGTTATGCGATATAAACATCAAATCCCTCCACATGGCTCTGTTTTACGTCGCTTTTTTAATCTCACCCACAATGTAGACATATACACTCATTTGTATGCATATACAGGGGTGGTTAACATATGTAGTGTTTTTAACTTCGATCTGTGGTTTTTCCATTAGAACAACATCCCTACTTGTGTTACAAGATATTTAATGTGGATCAGCTTCACGGCATGTTAGGTTATAAGAACTAATCATCTCAACCTAACCTAACCTATTATATCCAATATTTATAGTTTATCGATAGAATTTTCACGCTTGCATAAGATTTTCCGGGTTTTAGGATTAATGAGTGACAAATATATCCACTTGACTATACATTTTGATCTATCCTTCGCAGTTTGATACACACTTCCAATTTTGATCTAGCAAATTTCCTCCATTTTCATAGGTAATTACATCGTTGTTTGATTGTTATAGCTATTTTTTCATATGATCCTTGATTTTTGATTTGACACAATTCTATATCAATTTTACATGTTATTCACACCCATCAAAAACCTAACCTAACTTAACCTTATGCATGGTTTCCGTCATTGTTATATGCATATGAACCCCTCCACACGACTTTATATATCACTTTAACATAAAGGTTATTTATTTCGTTGTCACTCTCGAACAATATGATTAGCCCAGTGGCCCCCATTTTCAAACCTAGATGGATTGAATGTTACAAATAATTCATATTTGTTTCCAGTTTTACACAAACAAACACTTCGTCTCATACTAGGTCTACAACATTTACTTCATTATCTCCTGACACTACATCCTTTGACGACTTGCATGTTCGATTTGCGGTTTCTTTCCTAAATTTTTCATATTCGTGACGATGACTTCGTTTCAGATGTCGCCATACATTACTCGTGGATTTATGTGCATTCAATTTTATTTATTTTTGCACAGATTACAGAACCCCGTTACCCCCATTACCTTCGAACAAACGATGTCTCAAGCTATATATACCCCATCCTTCCACAACAGAATCACAAACTTGACTGAGCACGATCTGATCGGACTCTGATTTATATCCTACCAATCTGTAACACATCTAGATCATTCACCCCATAATAGGTTCATGGGTATTGATTCACGCCTTGAAACATATTCTTCTACCGAGTTCGACAATCCGATATTACCTCCGACTGACACGATGTTTGCAATTCATTGCTTAACCTTTGAGATTTGGGGTAGTCAAAACATAATATTTATGAATTTACATGGTTTATTACTGTTTTATTACTATTAATTACAGATCTTGCTGGATACATCAATACTTTTTACCATGATGTTTTGAATTTATAACAGCATGGTTCGTACATCCAACCATACCCATCATCACTATGTTTCAGTTTCCTTTCAAAATTCTTCATATAATCCATCATATCAATGATACGAATACCAAAGGCTGTTTCATCCCCGTGAGTCCATAAATGTAGTTCTTCTTCTTTGTGAACTTCAATTATTCGAATCTTTTCCAATTCAATGTAAGTCCGATCTTTTTCCGGAAGAAATTGCTGCATACGCTCCAAATTTTTTTTCGTTGGTAGGTAAAATTTATTTTCCACCACCTCATCTTTATTACACATGTGAAGATTTTCTGCTTGGATCATATCAATTTGAAGATTTACCTTCTTATTTTCTTTGAACTCTGTTACATACGAATGAAGTGTAGTGTACATATATATGTGTATATATATCTCATCAGCTCCAAACAGAAGCTAAGCAAAAGTTCACTGCTTCTTTTATGAGACACTGAAACCCAAATACGGTGACAACGTCTCGCTCATCTACTCGGAGACCGACTCGTTGCTGCTTCACTTCAAATGTGTGGCCAACATTGAGGCGAAATGTGTAAAAGTCCTCTGACTATATGCGTGGACATCTCCAACTACACCAAAAAATCATCCCCTGAACAATGAAACAAAGAAAGGACAGCTTGGCTTACTGAAAAGTGAATCAGCCAACGACTTCTAGAGTGAAATCATTTGCTTGCAACCAAAGTGTTACAGTATGTTGCTTGAGTCCGACGCCTCAAATCAGCTGCAAAAGGCGTCAATTACCAGACAGAAGCCCAAATCAGACATTAACAATACAGAAATATCCATAACCAGAAAACATACACACACACACATTTAGAGACCATACACAACTTTCGAGCGCAAGCGTGCAAGCTTCAAACTGCACGCAATATAAAAAAAATACCTCAGTATGATTAAAACAATGCGCTACTGTGTTGATGCGTGCACGAGTCTTGCCTATGGGTATCTAGACATTGTCAAAATCCATTGAAGTTGAACCTACCGTCACTAAAAAGAGGAAGCGATGTGTCTTGGGTGATGACGATGATGTCGATGTACAAATGGATTTAACATGGAAGAGCCGTGAGCAGGAAGAGGCCGTCTTTGGCGTGTGTAGTCAAGTGAATGACGAAAGTACGTCTACTTCTCCAGGTTTTATTATCTAAATGTTCCTAATATGTAAATACTCCTGATACGTAAATGTTCCTAGGTAAATGAATAAATATATACTTGAACATGTTTCATGGCCCAGAGTCAAACGGATTAAAAATACGTGAACGTAAACCCCTGCAACCGCTCCTAAAATAATGAAAATAGAATGATATAGATGTTCCTTATATGTAAATGTGCCTAATTTGTACCAATGTAATAAAAAATAAATACAATAATAAAAGGTGACTTAGACACAAAATAAAATGCTATATACAGTCAAATCGATTAATTACTACAATACCATATACTATTACAATGAATAAAAGCCCATACATACCGCCAAATCGATATGTAACAAGCTAGCATTTCTTGCGGGTATGCCAATTCAATAAGCCCTAACACCGTGGACGAACATTAACTTATACGACTAAACTTATCTCACCTAATTTTCCTTACAGCATGTCCAAATGTGTCATAACGATATTCCTACCAGCAACGCACGCGGGAAGTGATTTAAGGTGCCGTAAACTGACAAGTACAGATGCAATCTGGCTATTAGGCAGGGTCACGAGAGGAGTGCGAGTCGAGATAAGTGTTCTGTATGACATTGACGGACAGAGCTTTGCCGCTACGATAGCGATCATTGGTAACATTTACAAATGACTGCTCCTCATATGTATTGGTGCCTATTTAATCATGTGATAGATAAAAAATAATAAACTTGAACATGTTTCATTGTCTATGGGCGTAGAAAAAATACGTGAAACGTATACCCATGCAACTGCTCCTAAAAGGATGAAAATAGATTCATGTAAATAATCCTAATATGTAATAAATAAATAAATATGATCTTAAACTTGTTTCATTGTCTACAGACATTCAGATTGCAAATACGTGAACGTATTTGCACCTACTATTTGATTCCTAACGCTGTGTCCTGATGAAACTCTGAAAATATATACATACAAGTAGAAGAATCGGATGGATTCAATCAAATACTATAGCTTTGGCTCTATATTAATAAACTACGTAAATAATTCCGAATTTCACTTAAACGTCATGTGGTCACCATGCTTAAATTAGATAACGATCGAGCAACGACACCCTGTTACTACGGTAATTACATCGTTCAATAATACCATAAATAAATAATGATTTAGCAATACAAACACATTGAAATAACAGGGGTGCCTACGATACTGAATTCCACGATATAAAATTATCCTATTAAAATATAAATAAATCATACATTTACAGCCAAACCCATATGTACCAGGCTAACATTTCTTGTGAATAAGCCAACTAAAGAAACCATGAATCATACAATTATACATTCCCTTTACAATAACTATTTATGAACCATTATCAATCATAACCAAACAATATTCATCAGGGTGTTTTCGGTGTGGGTGTTTTCGTACCCCATATCTCCAGGGCTGTTTCGTATCCCTTATCTTGCGCGCCTGACTCCCCTCCCCTACCCACCATGCAGGGCACGTTTCGTACCGCGGATCTCCAGGGCACGTTGCGCACAGCGGATCTCCAGGGCTGTTACGTACGGCGATTCTCCAGGGCTGTTTCGTACCGTTTATACCTACTACTATGGCGTGAAATCGATTCATTAAAATATATATTAATTGTAAAATAAATTCTTTAGAGTGATTATCAAGATAACAATACGTACGAATCGATATCTTCCACCTATTCATGAATTCTAGCCTCAATCTAGAATATCAATGATGTTTGAAAATTGTACTCAATACTGGTAATATGAACAATGAAAAATTAAAGTAAATCCCTTTAACCTTTTGTAAGATAGAGAACCGACATCTAATTATGATTTTTGTGAAAAAAACGTTTCTGGGCTCAATTAGCTATTTAATACAACTTACGTCATCTCTCTTATAACACTAGAAACTTCAAATTGATATTGATTGACTAATCAGATGAACGAGAAACTTTCTGACTTCCACAGTTAGTTTGTTTTTCTGCTTGAATAATATAACTTGGAGGATTTCACGTTATACCGTTTTTTTCTTCAATTAAACTTATTCAAAAATGATTTATGAATCATGTAAGAGTTCGTTAGGGTATTAACATTGGTCATTGATTGGGTCTTGAACTCGAAATGGATTCGTGACTTCCAGAGTAACTGAAAGATAATTGCATTCAAAATTACAGAATCTCCTTTCTGGCAACAGACACACTGATAATTGTTTTTCTTTGCTGTGTGGCCCAGACTTGGATCGTTTTGTTAAGGGATATTCCGCTAGCTGTCAGTCAATCGTTTTAATTCGAGGCCGTGATAACGTAGGTCGTTCGAAAAAGGTACTCAAATCTTACCCATGTACTTTATATTCCGATCGACATACGATGAGTATTACATTACGACAAATTGACCAGAGTTACAATCCCGAATTACATCTGCTAATAAAACGAGCGGAATTAGCATAATAAAGCTTTCATAGAGACAATAAAAGAAATCTAGTTTTATAAATGTCTTTTCCAAACTAGGTATTGACCCCATTGGAATATACCAGTACACAGGTAAGGAGTTATCGCGGTATGCTCAGCGGTAGTGAAAGGAAAACTTGGGGTATATTTATTAAATATTCGTTCAGGAGCGTAGACCTTTAGGGTTCACAAATAGAAGGGACTGCATTGTGAAAGTCTAAAGAGTCAGGTTTTACGACGCTCTGTTGTCTGAAAAATGGAAACTCGGTCATCCCCTTGGATAACTGTTGGCTACGTTGCTGCATCCGTATTATATCCCCTTCTTCCATCTATGTACGCAGGTGTGAGCATGATGGTAAATTGCGGAAGCGGCTGTAAAATATTTGTGGATGCTTCGGGCGGCAGGTATCCGCCCCCCCACTGTTTAGGTCACACTTTGGCTTCCATTCCACTCAAGTGGCCGAAAATAAACAGCATATGAAATGTAAAAGAAATATGTTCAAGGTTTCAGCTCGCACATGTTTTAACTTGTGCACGTACAGTAGTGATAGAAAATTAGTTCATGGTTCGTCTATAACCGAAAAAACAAACTAAACTAATTTCTTATGGTACTCTATCTGGTCAAAGCTTATTGATGGATAATATCAATGATATTTCCGATGAGTTCCATTATCGAACGACAAAAAATAATTGAAGATTTTTATTAGTCTTAAATCATGAACGAATCTTCTTTCGATGCTGTTCCGGGCGATTACTTTCATTTGTTTGCAATAGCCAATGTTACCGCATGGTTGGTAGCTGTTGTCTAGTACAATAACCTTTAATATAATGTACACAATGTACAAAATATATTTTATTTGTCTGCGAAAAAAAACTATTTGTTTATTTATGCTTCTCATGGAGCTTTTTAAACTAGCTTAGAACTAAAATATACATATATATTCTTGCTTTAAATTCCAGAATTCTGTAGGGGACCGGTGTCTGAATTCCAAGTAAGCAGGAAGAGCGTTTCAGGCCTACATGGGAGGTTGCTGCGAAGCCACTTCGTATCTGGCATTGGCACGGCACTTGCATTAAACATCGCTACGGTCTTGGCAGGAGATCTCTGTGGTGAACTCAGGCAGCTAAGTGGTTTCAAGGATGGAAATCAAGATATGTGCATTCAATTATAACTGGGACACCACAGCCCGACGTGTCGGTAAGGAGTGGAAATGTCAGCTTGTCTTCCGATGTTGATATTCCCAAGCCTAGCAGGTCGGTGGTGACCTGTGGCAGATCCGGTCACTGAAGTAGCAAACGTATGAATGAGTGGAACAATTATTCGGGTTGAGTGTTATTTATTACCATCTTTTGTTTTATTAAACTAACTGATATTGATTTCACTTGGAGGACAACTATGGATACTGTCGGCCGAAATATATGACTGCTAAGAAATGGAATTTTGTGAAAACTAAACTATTTTTCAAATTAGTCAAAGTTTTTCG
>SDVV010045346.1:0-10073 GCA_016164225.1 Gammarus roeselii
ATGTATACATATATCATCAGCTCCAACCAGAAACTTCGACCGGAATATATACGGCAAGATCTCAATGGTGCCGTAAACTGATGCATAGAGATGCAATCTGGCTATCAGACAGGGTAATGAGTGAAGTGGGTTTCGAGATAGCGTGTGTGTGACATTGACGGGTAGAGGTCTACCGCTACGCTAGCGACCCCAGTGATATCATTTCCAATTGAATGCTACTGTATGCGCGTGAATGACGAAAACACATCTACGTCGTCAGGTTTTATTCTCTAAATGTTCCTAATATGTAAATATTTCTAATCGACAAATGTCCCTATGATGTAAATGTTCCTATGTCATAAATGAATAAATATAAACCTAAACATGTATGTTTTATTGTCCACAGTCATACGGATTGATAATACGCGAACGTAAACCCCCTGCAACCGCTCCTAATATGATGATAATTGATCGATGAAAATGTTCCTAATATGTAACCATGCCACTATGTAACTATGTAATAAATTAATATAAACTTCAACATGTACATTTCATTGTCCACAGTCATACGGATTAAAAACACGTGAACATATAATGCCAGTGCATTCGATTTGTATCATAAATAACGATGTGTCCTGACGTAACTGTGAAAATATATGCATACATACAATGGAAAATAATATAGCTTTTGCTCTATAATGACAAAGATCCTACATAATACTGCCTTCACTTATGAATAACTTGTTGTCAAACATAAGTATGTCAACGATTGATCAATGTCAGCAAGTTGAAATTACAACGGTATCAACATCATCAAATAACACCCTGAATAAGTTAATGTTCGAGCAATACATACCCATTGAAATAACAGCGGTGCCTGCGACACTAAATAATACGATTTATAAATAACTATATAGGTATACAATTAAAAAAATCCTACACATACAGTCAACCTCCTAGGTACCAGGCTAACATTTCTTGCGGATATACCAGAGCAATAAACTCTAACGTTAATTCTTACAATAATACTTACACTTTAATATACCTATTTGCAAGTCATATCACAACGGTATGAGCGTCACTAAAAAACCTAAATAAGTTATAGTGTTATGATCGGCCTCCTCTGGCACAGATTTATAAACTTGGCTTACGGAACATTACCGCGAGAGGTGCGTAGTGTGTGTTCCTAGAAACAGTGTAGGCTTTAGGCCTGTTAACCCTTAGCTCAAATTTCATGGATGTCCCTTGCCTAGCATATATTTAATTCCCCTCCGATGTTTGTTTTACTGAAACAGGTGGCCTCTTTCTCGGATTATATAACGTAGGAGACATTGACGAATTGAGGGTCATTCGCGCTCATTGAAAATCCCCGTGTCAGCGATAGGGGGGAGGGGAGACTAGATCCCATAACACTGTTTAGCTCAGGGGTATCACATATGGTAAACAATAGATGGGAGGAGCCCACAAAATCCGTTAACGGATTTTGTTGGATATTTACCAATAAGGTGGGGGCAGTAGGACGCCCCGCCTCTTAGCTGACCCAAAAGGGTGAATCCTCTCCCTCATTGGAAGGATCCTTTGATACTCATGAAGATGGCCCTCCCACATATTATTCAGGGCAGCCCGAGCGACAGAGGGTAAGAAACATACTCTCGCCAGCAGCGACACCAGACACACACTTGCGTCCGGCCACAGCCGTCGGGCTTAGAGACACTTGCCATCAGCTGAAGCCTGCGGGCTCAGGCCTCCTACTCTACCCTACGCCCGTCTTACACTTAATACATTTATTTTGTCTGTTAATTAACACTTTTCTTTTTGATATGCACTTTGTACTTTGTGTCCGTTATTACAAATCTATATTCAGTACTCTATTGATAGAGTAACTTTTGTCTTGTTACCTGTTACAAAAAGACAATTATAAAACCAATGTTTCATCATTCCATCCTTGATGCACCCGATTAGAGCAACCGTGGAAGCTCGATCGTAACAATAGGTCGAGCAAAGACAAGCAATAAGTACCCATTGGGATAACAGCGGTGCCTGCGACACTAAATAATACGATTTATAAATAACTATATAAGTATACTATTTAAAAGTAATTATGTCCTACACGTAATCATACACAATCAACAACAATCACTAGGGCGTTTTTGTACATCATATCCCCAGGGCTGTTTTGCCCTCCCACCCTATATCCAGGGCTGTTTTGGCTACAGGATCCCCAGGGCACGTTTGGACTACAGGATCTCCAGAGCACGTTTGGACTACATGATCAACAGGGCATGCTTGGACTACAGGATCTCCAGGCCACGTTTGGACTACATATCAACTACTCACAGAGGCAACTGACGATAACATTTGAACTAAATCAGCCAATTTGCTACAATGAAATAAAGATCTGAGTAAATGCAACACCGACCAAAAGGAACCAGAACCTTTATGCTAAGTTAATGTTAATGTAATGCAACACCTGCGTGAAGGCTACTCAGTTTTCCTGCCCAGCACTCTCTGTATAACATCAATCGCTTAGTATAAGTGTCTGCGTATACCTGGTGACAACTAAGCGATAATTGCCTGCTTGAAATAGATACTGCAACCTGTTGCATGGTATCAAATTAGGACATTTTGACAATCCATCAAGCAGTTGTAAATTCGTTTCTACTCTAGAATAACACTCTAGAATAATACTCTAGAATAATACTCTAGAATAATACTCTAGAATAATACTCTAGAATAATACCCTGGAATAATACTCTAGAATATTACTCTAGAAAAATACTCTAGAATATTACCCAAAATAATACTCTAGAAAAATACTATAGAACAATACTCTAGAATATTCTAGAATCATATTCTAGAATAATACTCTAGAATAATACTCTAGAATCAGCTCTAGAATAAAACTCTAGAATAAAATTTGAAGTGGTTGGATGATTATTCATTTTATAGATCATTAACACTTTATTTTAATATTGTATTCTTCCTTATTTCGTGGGCTCTATTATTTATCTTTGCTTTTTTCCATAGTGATCAATTTTGGATTAGTTATATAATTATGTATCATTAAACGCCCGCAGGGGCCCTAGGTGGACTATGCGGTGTGTTAGATAGTCTAGTCCAACCTACTGTGTGAGAATTTGCACTCTCCCGGGCGCCTAGTAAATGTCCGAGCACAGCTAGGCGTTTTGATGGCTAAATGGTGAAATAATGTTGATGTTGATCTTAGAGGGTGAAAGTCTTGAATGACACAGTGCGTGGAGGGGACGAGGCGAGTCGAAGCAGGTTGAGGCGAGTGGAGACTAGTCGACTGGCGAGGCGACGAGTCGAGACGAACCGAGGCTGGTTGAGACTAGGTAACCTGGTAATGGGGGTACTCGTGGGACCCGCGGGACTCGAGGAACCGGGGGTTTCGGGAACCCGGGGGACTTGGAAGGTCAGGAGGATTTTGGAGGACCCACTTGGACCGTTCTGGGGCTCTTTGGGACACCCTTGAGACACTTTCGGACACCTTTGAGACCCTTCGGGGCCCCCTTGAGAATTTTTGGGACCCGCTTGAGGCCCCTCTGAACCCTGGGATCCCTGCTTCCCTCTCTCCATGCTGCAAAACCCATACACATAAAAATGTATACATGTGGAATACTTGAGTACAACAATTAATTATTATAGTCCGCGGATTACTGGCACAGAGTGCGAGGGTCGCATCGAGGCTGATCGAGGTGCGTCGAGATCAGTCGAAACATGTTGAGGCGAGTCGAGTTGGTCGCGACGAGCCGAGACTGGCCGAAATGATTCAAGACAAGCCGAGATGAGCTGAGACGAGGGGTCTCGAGGGACTTAGGGAGCTCGGAAAGACCAGGGGAACTTGGGTTACCCTCCAGGATTCATCAGGCTTTCTGGGACCCAAGGGACCTATGCCCTCCCCCCCCCTACCCTATTAAACAATAAGTGCGAAATCAATAATCTGAGCAGTTTTTCTGCCCATGACGAACCTGCCCCTAATTTATTCTTCACGATCCACAATTTTGTCATGTATTATAATGCTGGTTTATTTGTGCGGGAGTTCCTGATTGTTGTTTTGTGAATGGGTGTTTTTTCTTCAGTCTGTGCTCGCTCGCGCGTGCACGGACCATATGCAGTTTCTGGGGTCGCGCGTAGCAATAAAACCTTGTGACGCGTTGCGGTTGGAGTTGATCTAATCCGTGAATCCATAGACCTACAAATTTTGACGATACTATCTGTGCGCACTGGCGCGTGCATTTTACTCTTGGAGTTCTGATTGGATGGAGCTGAGGATTCGTTTTGTCAGAGTGTATATATTACCTGAATAAATAAACTGTACCTCTACTAAACTAGACCACGTAGCTGTAAACATTGTGTTGTGTTGCTGTCGGAGCTGACATTGTCCGTGTAGCCGTAAACCTTGTACCAGTCTCAGCGATGATACTTGTGCACACTAGCGTGCGTACATGTTCCTCTTGAAATTGTAAATGATTGGAGGCGAGGATTCGTTTCATCTGAGTCCTACCTGAATTATGAAGTGTACTATAATCGACCTAGACCACGTAGCGTTCTAGGTCATGTTGCGTTGCTGTCGGAGCTGACTTTGTCCGTGTTGCCGTAAACCTTGTACCAGTCTCGACGATGCTACCTGTAAGCACTGGCGTGCGTTCATATTACTCCTAAAGTTCTAAATGATTGGAAGCGGAGATCCGTTTTGTCTAAACGTTTTCTTTGTGAGCAACAGCGTGCGTCCGACATTTCTAAAATTTTCGAGCCTCCTGGAATCCATGATCATCGAGCCCTACGGGGAAGCCTATTATGACTCGCGTTGAGGCTCTGATTGAAATGAGAATCAAATCAAATCAAATCTAGGATAAAACTCTAGAATAATACTCGGATAAAATATAGCGTAATCGTTGAATATTTAAATCAGGGTAACTAATTATTTACAAAAGGTCTTGCCTTACTAAATTAAGGAAAATAACCTCAGTTTCGGGTAAAGTTAGAAAAAGCCACAATGTCTAACTAATTTATTGAAATGTTCAATAGAAAAAACCAGTCATGTTAATAAATTAGTAAGACAATGTGTTCTTTTATTCATTTAGTCTCTAAAACAAGCAAGACGGCCTGAAAATATCAGAAAGGAATTGCCTAGTGTCGGCTGTGCTTTACATGAGATGTTGACGGGATCTCGATAAACTGGAGGACGTTGATAAGGATAAGGAGAATTGATTTAAAGTGACGTTGCCATCGTCAATCAGAATTGGCTTGAAGTGACGTTGCCATCGTCAATCAGAATTGACTTGAAGTAACGTTGCCATCGTCAATCAATTTTCACAGGAAAGACTGCTCCAATATTGACAGAAAAAAAGCATATGATTGACTGATTAAGAAGTATAGCTCAGGAAATGGTATTCCTACTAACAACTCAACATGGTCAACCCAGTTTGAATCTTAGCTATCTTATTACTGCCCTGACCTGTATGGTATTCTTACCATCAACTCAACGTGGTTGACCCAGTTTAAATCTTACCTGTCTTATTACTGCCCTGACCTGTATGGTATTCCTACCATCAACTCAACGTGGTTGACCCAGTTTAAATCTTAGCTGTCTTATTATTGCCCTGACCTGTATGGTATTCCTACCATCAACTCAACGTGGTTGACCCAGTTTAAATCTTACCTGTCTTATTACTGCCCTGACCTGTATGGTATTCCTACCATCAACTCAACGTGGTTGACCCAGTTTAAATCTTAGCTGTCTTATTATTGCCCTGACATGTATGGTATTCCTACCATCAACTCAACGTGGTTGACCCAGTTTAAATCTTACCTGTCTTATTACTGCCCTGACCTGTATGGTATTCCTACCATCAACTCAACGTGGTTGACCCAGTTTAAATCTTAGCTGTCTTATTATTGCCCTGACCTGTATGGTATTTCTACCATCAACTCAACGTGGTTGACCCAGTTTAAATCTTAGCTGTCTTATTACTGCCCTGACCTGTATGGTATTCCTACTATCAACTCAACGTGGTTGACCCAGTTTAAATCTTAGCTGTCTTATTATTGCCCTGACATGTATGGTATTCCTACCATCAACTCAACGTGGTTGACCCAGTTTAAATCTTAGCTGCCTTATTATTACCCTGACCTATATAGTATCCTACCAACAACTTCTTCTTCCCCCCCCCCCCATTTTTGATGCAATCACGTGTCAAACCCACAAACATTCCCAACATGCGGTTGCATACGTCTGTATACGAGCTACATGCGGCTGCATAAGGCTACATGCGGCTGCACACAGCTGCATACGGCTGCATACGACTGCGTACGACTACATACGGCTGCATACTGCTGCATACGGCTGCATACTGCTGCATATGGTTGCATGCGGCTGCATACGACTGCTTACGGCTACAGGTGGCTGCATATGGCTGCGTATGTCTGAATACGGCTGCAAACGGCTGCATACAAGTATTCACAGGTGTAATAGGACAACAAAAAGCCTTTTGGCCCAAACTAGGTTGCCTTTTGATAGTAGGAAAATTAGTTCTTACGTAGAACGTCTAAGAGAGCATCATGTGTCCACGTGAGTTCTGACGTAGAACGTCTAAGAGCATCATGTGTCCGCGGAAGTTCTGACGTAGAACGTCTAAGAGAACATCATGTGTCCGCGTAAGTTCTGACGTAGAACGTCTAAGAGAGCATCATGTGTCCGCGTAAGTTCTGACGTAGAACGTCTAGGAGAACATCATGAGTCCGCGTAAGTTCTGACGTAGAACGTCTAAGAGAGCATCATGTGTCCGCGGAAGTTCTGACGTAGAACGTCTAAGAGAACACCATGTGTCCGCGTAAGTTCTGACATAGAACGTCTGAGAGAGCATCATGTGTCCGCGTCAGTTTTGACGTAAAACGTCTATGAGAACATCATGTGTCCGCGTAAGTTCTGACGTAGAACGTCTAAAAGAGCATCATGTGTCAGCGTAAGTTCTGACGTAGAACGTCTAAGAGAGCACCATGTGTCCGCGTAAGTTCTGACGTAGAACGTCTAAGAGAGCATCATGTGTCCGCGTCAGTTTTGACGTAGAACGTCTAAGAGAACATCATGTGTCCACGTAAGTTCTGAAGTAGAGCGTCTAAGAAAACATCATGTGTCCGTGTAAGATCTGAAGTAAAAGATCAAGATATTGAATGGATGTTGTAATAAATAGCATTTGACGATGATACTCGAAACAACTCAAATCAGCTCCTGAAGAGAAAGCCACCCACTAACGATGTTGATTTGAGATTGTCTCGGTTTCTTTCCTCGTTAAACCAATGCTGACCGGTGTCATTGCTGGACACCTTTTTGCAACGAGCAGGTACCAATGCCGGGACTTTTTATACCACCGGACACTTTTTTAAACTAATATACTGGTAAGGATGATATAGCTGGAAGTTATTTGGCTGCGATATTGGTATAATTTGTCGAACCATGACTTGAACGTTTCGACTGTTCCGATGTTTACAACTTTCGCTAGAAGTTTGTTCTACTCCTCGACAACCCTATATGCGAAGAAATTGTGCGTAATTCAGAGTGAGAAACGCTTGCCTTCAATTTTGTATCGATTATTCCTGGTCACTCCGTTCTCATCTAGAGTGATATGGTTCAGTCGGTCGACGTTTCCTTGCCTTCATGATTTTCCACACCTCGATAATGTCACCTCCGACTCGACGCTTCTCTAGCGAATGAAGGTTGAGTTCACGTAGTCTGTTTTTTATGAGATTTATTGCGCAGTGCAGGGATAAGTTCGGTGGTTCTACGTTGAACCTTTTCTAATTTAACAATGTATTTTCCAAGATGTGGAGACCCGAATTGGACAGAATACTCAAGGTGCGGGCTGACAAATGCATTGTTCAACTTGTGAATATGACTGCATACGGCTACATACGGCTATATGCGGTTACATCCGGCAGCACACAGGTGCAATCGGCTGCATACGGTTGCAATCGGCTGCATACGACTGCATACGGCTGCAATCGGCTGCATACGACTGCATACGGGTGCATGCGGCTGCATACGGCTGCTATGGCCATATCAATTATACCTCTCACAATCAGCACTGTTCCTTCAACAGCTCAGGCAACCATATATACGAGAAGTGGTATAAATAACAAGTAAAATATATGGATGAACGTAGACTTAGATAATTATTAATGAATTTAATACTAAATTTCAAATACCCACAACAATGTCCATCGGTTGGTTCCTACTCCACAACCCTAGTTATAAGTTAATATTAAATTCATCTAAGTAGCAGCTGTTGTCTTCAGAACAGCTCACGCTGACGAAAACTTGGTCAATATCATCTGCGTATTCTAATATTTCTGTAATTTTGTCAACACGTCATTATATACCCAAAAAAATTGAATTCCTAAATTCCTAAATCCTTGGTACCTGGCGGAATATTCGGGTGCGACTTGCCACAAAATGGCATTCACAACGCAATGGTACCTCATTAACATTATTACCTCTGTGACTGTGTGACTATTAGGATCTCATTACCTCTGTGACTGTGTGACTATTAGGATCCCATTACCTCTGTGACTGAGTGACTATTAGGATCCCATTACCTCTGTGACTGTGTGACTATTAGGATTCCATTACCTGTGTGACTGTGTAACTATTAGGATCCCATAACCTCTGTGACTGTGTGACTATTAGGATCCCATTACCTTTGTGACTGTGTGACTATTAGGATCCCGTTACCTCTGTGACTGTGGGACTATTAGGATCCCATTACTTTTGTGACTGTGTGACTATTAAGATCCCATTACCTCTGTGACTCTGTGACTATTAGGATCCCATTACCTTTGTGACTGTGTGACTATTAGGATCCCATTACCTTTGTGACTGTGTGACTATTAAGATCCCATTACCTCTGTGACTGTGTGACTATTAGGATCCCATTACCTTTGTGACTGTGTGACTATTAGGACCCCATTACCTCTGTGACTGCGTGACTATTAAGATCCAATTTATGCATCAGTGCAATGCAATTATCACAGTAACCTTTGAAACAGTCATGCCCATCAACAAATTACCTGCCCTTGCAATTTATCTGGGTATGCAATCGTTTGGGTCCACACCGCCCACCCTTCCCATATGTTACTCCTTCCCTCCGTTCCTACCAATAGTCCTGCTCACCCTGTTTCCCTTGCACCGCTATTATTTTCCTCTCTTCCCCTCACTTGTCTTCTTCCCCTTCCTTAAATTTCTCCCCAATTTTTACCTTGATCGATCCCACCCTCCCTCAATAAAGAGGAACATAGCCGAGAAACACAACTTTCCAAGTTGTGTTTCTCGGCTATCCACGGCCAATGGGATAATGGTGACCAGCTTTTGAGACAGTGTCTGTATAAGTGCCGCACAACATCAATTCAAAATCGAAATGTGGGTTGCGTTGCTGATATAACACAACATGAACTGAATGAAGAGTTGCCGGTGCAGGCGGTGATGAATGGAACAGTTCCCATGGGATTTTTTCTCTTTTACGTCAAGCCCAACCACAATTACATCACAGTCCTAGCCTGTCCTACCCAGTGGACAGATTGTCCTGCACAGTGGACAGCTTGTCCTGCACAGCGGACAGCTTGTCCTGCACAGTGTTTTCTTTGCTAGGTAGCTTTTCCTATCAATGAATGCTAATTGAACTGTTTCGTACATTTTTTTCCTTGTTCTTGATACATACCGTTCTTTTATATTTTGTTGTTTGTGTGTGTTTATATGTTTCTGCACAAATGAACACAATTGCATTCACACATGCCTTTATGAGTCCGTCTTTACATATACTGTTATGTAAATCTGCCAACTCCGCGTGGGTGCTCTGCCAAATCTAAAATTATAACAGGATCTGGCCCACGAGGGATTATTTACTACTATGTATGCAATTTTTGAAGATGCTGGACGTTTTTAAGCGGTGACTGTTTTGTTTAGAGCATAGATGAATGTAGAGTAGGAAATACAACACAATGTTAAAAATTGTAGGTTTTTTGTTTAAGGATTGGGGGTTCGTTGATGAATACGTTCAGATTATTGACCGATATATACA
>SDVV010045347.1:0-10073 GCA_016164225.1 Gammarus roeselii
ATGGAATCTGCAACGACTACCAGCAGCATGGCTAAAAATTGGTTCATCACCACTAAACACAGTTGAGGACCACTATCTCCCATTTGTCTGCCAGTGCAGCTAAAATCATAAACTTTATATTCTGAAACAAAATAGTACATTTTTATTCAATAAATTCAAGACTGAAACAGGCTAAAGGCAAACTTTATAATACAACCAGTAGTAGTAGGCACGCCCTACAACACTCTAACCTACCGGAAAAAGCTTATCCCTTTCGGGAAAAATGTCAGACTATGCAGAGCTGTCTAAACCCTGAACATCTGTGCAAGCAAGGTGATCTCTCCACTTCACAATTGGGGTGGATGGATGATTATTCATTTTATAGATCATTAACACTTTATTTTAATATTTTATTATTTCTTCATGCTTGGGCTCTATTAATTTTCTCTGCCCTTTTTTTCATGGTGATAGATTTTGAATTGGTTATCATTATATATATCGAGGTTGGTTGAGACTAAGTGACCCAGGAAGGGGAGGTTTTCGTGGGACCTGCGGGACTCGGGGACCCGGAGTTTCGGGAACCCGGGGGACTTGCAAGACCAAGTGGATTTAGGGGATCCACTTGGACCTTTCTGGGGCCCTTTGGGACACCCTTGAGGCCCTTTGAGACCCTTTTGAAAAACTGGGGGACCCTTTAAATGCCCCTCTGAATCCTGGAACCTCTGTTCCCCCCTCCCAGCGCTGTAAAACCCATACACAGAAAAATGTTTATGTGAGATGCTTGAGTAGAACAATTAACCATTACAGTCCTTGGATTGCTGGTGCAGAGGGCGAGGGTCGCGTCGAGGCTGGTCCAGGTGCGTCGAGATCAGTCAAAACATGTTGAGGCGAGTCGAGTTGATCGCGACGAGCCGAGACTGGCCTAAATGATGCGAGACAAGCCAAGACGAGCTGAGACGATGGGACCCGAGGAGCTCAAGGACCCGGGGGACATGGTTACCCTCTGGGATTCGTCGGGCTCTTTTGGGACCCGAGACACCTCTGCCACCCCACTCCCACCCTAAATTGCTTGAGTGGAAATTTTGTTATTACAGTCCACACGATCACTACCGCAGAGGGGGCGAGCCGCGTCGAGGCTGGTCGAGGTGCGTCGAGATCAGTCTAAGCATGTTGAGGCGAGGCGAGTCGAGTTTGTCGCGACGAGCCGAAGCTGGCCGAAGTGATTCGAGACAAGCCGAGATAAGCTGAGACGAGAGGACTCGGGGAGCTTGGGAAGACCCGGAGGACTTGGGTTGCCCTCCGGGATTCATCGGGCTCTGTTGCGACCCAAGGGACCAATGCCCTCCCAACCTATCCTCTTGAACAATCGGTGCGAAATCGGTAATTTGAGCAGTGATTCTGCCCATGACAAACCTGCTCTTACTTTCTTTTCCACGATCCACATTATTGTAATGCTGGTGTATTTGTGCGGGAGTTCCTGTTAGTGATTTTGTGAATGGGTGTTTTTTCTTTAGTCTGTGCTCGCTCGCGCGTGCACAGACCATATGTAGTTTCTGAGGTTGACCTGGACTGCGCAGCTATAAAACCTTGTGAGGCAGGGATTGGTTTTGTCTGAATCTTTATCTTGCCTGAAAGAATAAATTGTACTAAAAATAAAATGGACTGCGTAGCTGTAAACGTTGTGTTGCGTTGCTGTCGAAGCTGACTTTGTCCGTGGAGCCATGAACCTTGTACCAATCTTGACGATACTATCTGTGCGCACTGGCGTATGCACATATTACTCATGAGGTTCTGAGGGGTTTGAGGCGAGGATTCGTTTCGTTTCATCTGAGTCTTTATCTTACCTGAGTAAATATATTGTACTAATACAACTGGACCGCGTAGCTGTAAATATTGTGTTGCGTGGCTGCCGGAGCTGATGTTGCCCGTGTAGCCACTAACCTTGTACTAATCTCAACGATGCTACCTGTACGCACTAACCTGCGTACATATTACTCTTTCAGTTCTAAAAGATTGGAAGCTGAGGTCCGTTTTGAGTAAGCGTTTTTCTTTTGTTCACCAGATTGCGTCTAACATTGCTAAAATTTTCACATTTTTTTTCTAACCGTGAATGTGTTGTTTTGTTTTTTCCACGCACACTTGGGCGTGCGAGCCTACTGGAATCAATGATCATCGAGCCCTACGGGGAGCCTAGTATAACTAGCGTTGAGGCTTTGGTGGAACTGAGGATCGAATCAGATCAAATCAAATCCAACCATATGCTACCAAGATTGGTTCCCTATCATGAACTTGCACACACCATCTCGATGGAATGACATTTGGGAACAGAGTGGACAAAAAATGCTTTCAGTTGAACCGTTGGTCGAAAAATGGGAAACTAAGTCCTCCAAAATAAGACACAAAGTGTTCGTCAAGGGCTTGTGCACGGGACACATGGATAACTCATAACCACTAAATGGACGTAGACATGGGAACGGACGCGCCACCATGCCCCTGTTGCCACCAGGTGGCAATCAGCTTGAAAAGCTTTGCGCAGAGGCAGTATTGTAACCAATGAGTTACCCATGAGTATGAAAACACCATCGTATACTGTTCTTTGCGTCTAAACTCCAAAGTTTACAAGTTTCCAGGGTATAGAAATTTATTTTTTGCTGTATCAAAATAAGAGCCGGTCACCGCTCTAAGCCAAATATTGCTCCGAGACCGAATGTCGCCTCGTAAAGGTTAAAGTTTTCAACTACTTAGGAGAGATCGACTATCATCTCTTTAGAGCAAGAGCAATAAGGCACCTCAGAGGGATACCCCCTGGGGGTATCCCAGGCTCACCGGCCTTCCCGCGGTGTCCTAGTTATCCACCAAAATTAATTTGTCCCTTTGTTTAAATACGTTTTGAGTTAGAAGATCCCTCCAGCGTCGCCCCTTTCAGTTTGTAGCTACATCCCCCCCTTTGGTGCACAAAGAGGTGAGCCCCCACTGACACTGGAGCTTGTGAATTACGAATCGAAACCAATTGAAATTAAAAAAAAAAAATGGTAAAAAAAATGCAAAAAAAATGAACGGTTAAAAAAAAAAAAGGTTAGTTATAAATTAGTGTATATATTCGTATATACAACAGAAATAAATTTAAAGAAGGCCCCACCTTCATTACCCAGAAACCCGGGTAGAAGCCAGGGATCAAACAAAGGGCAGGACCATGCCCTATCGGAGAGGAGCTGACGGCCCCTCCAGAGCGTTGCACTCAAGCAAGTCTGTAAGAAAGACGAGCCCTAAGAAGTTTCTCATTGACAGGAGACCTAACTCAGGTTATAATCGACGACACAAATGAACGCATTTCGAAGCTGGACGCGAATATAACCCGAATGCAGAGTACTCTGGGCAAGATATGCAAAATGATAGGTCTTCCCAAGCTGGAGAAAGAGGACTGCCCGGTGCCCTCCAGTGAAGTCGGCAAACGTCTCACCAAACTTGAGAACCTTTGTGCAACTATGAATGCCCGACTGGAAGAGCTGATGAAGAGGATAGAGGCCAGGGAACCCGTAACCTGTTTGTTTGCTTCCGCCTCTGCCCTTTCCGATAACATCGCTCTCCTCTCAGCCGAAACTCGTAACGCGCGAACACCAAAAAACACAAAGAGGAGACAATACACACAATTTGATGACCACAACCTATTCAACAACGGCCCTAATTTCCCCGAACACTTGAAAATGACATTGATGTCAATGACAGACCGGATATTTGCCCATATAAACTGCAAGATGAACTGGGCTTCATGACAGGCCGTCCAATTCTCAGCATCACCACCAGCGGTGACAATAACTTTACCATTAAAGTAGACACAAAACTTCAAAGTGACACTATACTCTCCCAAAACAGAATATGCGGAAAACCTTGCAAAATCATACCACACCCAACTTTTTCCATGAGTTCAGGCCTGATTTACATCAAGGATCTTCCGAGTGATGAATCCGACGAATTCATCACCGGACTCGTCCAATGCAAGGAATGTATAGTTGAAGCGAAAATCGCACCAAAAATCAAACCAAGAAGAAACACCACCACGGCCCTTACGCTAAAATTCAATTGCCCCACCCCACCTACCTACTTAGACATACCTTTCTTTGACGCCAAAACCAAGGTTATACCCTTCGAAAGACGTCCGATGCGATGCTATAAATGCCAGAAATACGGACACACGAGCTAAAATTGTTACGGTAATAAAAGATTCTCACACTGCTCTCAGGACAACCACGATAAGCGAGACGATCCCTTGTCGTGCCCATCTCAAAGAACCTCACTGCTCTTACTGCAAAGTAAACTGCCACCCTACGGGACACGAAGACTGCCGCCAGGACAAAACTGAGAGAGCGATCCTGCAATAACAAACTGAGCACGAAGTCGGGCGACGAGAGGCTGCGGCCGCGATTCGCTCCCATCAGGCTGACCCTCCCACCCAGGAGAGAAGATCAGCATCATTCCCTACCCACTTCCTCATAACGCTCGTAGATAGTGGTGCAAACAAAGTTGCTCCCTCAATGAACCCATTTGCTATGATGAACTCGCTCTCCAAACAACTGGGAGGCAGACCGATAAACACGCTGACAGCGGGATACGCGACACCCTCTCACCACGAAGCGAAAAGAGTAGTAACATCCCACAAACCACAGCTCACCTCAATCAGAGCGTTGAACAACTTCTGACCGTCCTAACTGCAACCGCACCCAGCGAAAACCAAAGTGAGGTATTCAACCCTCAGCTAACATGCCCAACACCAGAACATCTCGCAAGTGGGAACGACCATCGCCTGCGCGAGGATGTCTTGAAAATCTTCAACGAAGAATTGATACCCCAAAGTACTGATCTCGCACCCGACCCGACTCAAATATCACAACGACTACTACTCAGCCCATCATAATGTTTGAAAAACCCTCCATAGAAGAGAAACGCGCTCGCTCAAGAAGCAAACGCAAAGATTGTACTCCCTCGTCCTCCTCCTCTTACAAGAGCACTCACAGCCGAGAACGCAGTGAGTCTAGGAGAACATGTTCTACAGAGAGCAGACGCTCATGCGAACGCTCTCGATCTAGAACACCCGCGCCTCATGGACAAGAACACCACGAAAGTTCCTACAAACCACGCAACCGCTCCAGACCATAAAAATCTGGGTGTGAAACCGTTCCAAAATGAACAACAACACAATACTTGAGTGGAATTGCCAGGGACTTGAAGCAAGAAAGATGAGTTATTATCGCTAATCTCCACCCATAAACCTTTGGTGGTAGGCCTCCAGGAGATCAAAATACACGACACTGCCACCTTTTCTATCTCTCAATATGTCATACACCGTCGCGATGGCCACAATAATGTGACTGCACACGACGGAGTGGCACTTATGATCCACCAAAGCATACCTCATCACCTCCTCCCTCTGAGAACAGAACTCCAAGCTGTCGCAGTTAAGATATGTATCTCAAGACCAATTACAGTGGTATCTATCTACTCGTCACGAAACCACGACCTCACAGAGGCGCTGATGACCGATCTGCTTAACCAACTGCATCATCCCGTACTCCTCCTTGGAGACTTTAACACCTACCACAAAGTGTGGGGATGCATGAGAACAGAGCCCCGAGGAGTGTTAATGGCCAACTCCATAGACACTCACAACCTGGTCTTTCTCAACGTCTGACAACCCACACGGATCACCCTCAAAAGCAAAACCGCCATCGATTTATCAATCTGTTCTCATACTCCAGCTCCCCAACTTGTTTGTGGAGTCCTGCCTTCAACACATGACAGCGATCACAACCCAGTGATCATATCGCTCCTTACTAACCGACCAAACAATCCTGACGCCCAAGAACTTCGATTCAACTACCGGAAAGCTAGCTGGGAGGAATACTCAACACATGTCGCATGGGACGATGTGGAGGGCCTTCCTGAAGACATTTCAGAGCAAGAACTTATCATTCATCTATACGAAAAATTCAAAAATGCAGCTATTGCATGCATTCCCCAATACTTACCTTCAACCTTTTTCCAAAAACCTTGGTGGTGCCCGGAGGAACATGAAACAAGGGATCGGCGGCGTGACAGGATGTGCGAGGCCTTCCTCTGCGCACGTTCCCCCAGGAACCGAGTAGCCTGGAAAAGGGAAGCTGCCGTGTTCCACAACCTTAGCGTGGAGAAGAAGCTAGAAAGCTGGACCCAATTAGTTAATACAATCAATCAAAACACCCCTTTTTCTCAAGTGTGGGGAAAAATCAGACGTATCCAAGGTCACCCTGAGCGACCTATCCACATGCTGTTGGACGGAGACACTGTCTATTCTTCATACGCGGACATCGCGGACAAACTAGCTCAGACTTTCAGCCAAATATCACAATCAACAAATTATACGGCTTCTTTCCAACTGGAAAAGATCCTAACAGAAAGTGAGCATATCGACTTCACTTCCACAAATGAAGAATTCAACAACAAACCTTTCTCCATCCATGAACTACAATATGCAATTGACCACACTCGTGAAACCTCACCCTGGCCGGACTGAGTGCACATCAACATGATCAAACACCTTCCTGACAACGCTCTCCAGCACCTACTAAATGTGTTCAATACGCTGTGTTCAAATTCATTCTTTCCCAACCAATGGCGGGAATCCGTAATCATCCCGATACCCCAACCCGGAAAATGTCACAGCGAACCACATAACTATCGTCTCATTGCCCTAACTGGCGTCCTAAGTAGGACTATGGAAATAATTAGAAACTCACGTCTAGTCGACTACTTTGAAATGCATGCAGGCCTTAACAACATCCAGTGCGGTGGCCGCAAGCGCGACTCCACAACGGACCACCTCGTACGACTAGAATCAGACAGGCCTTCGTCCGAAGAGAATATGTTGTTTCCATATTTTTCGACGTTGAAAAAGCATACAACACTACGTGGAAATACGGGATCATGACGGATCTCCACCGTAAAGGTTTGAGAGGTCTGCTACCACTTTTCATCCACCAATTTCTACAAAATCGCACCTTCAGGGTCAAGGTTGGCGACGCTCAGTCTCCGTCATATCCGCAAGAAATGGGCGTCCCCCAGGAAAGCGTCCTCAGTGTCACTCGTTTTATCCTCAAAATCGATCAGTTAGCCGACATTCTTTCCAGAGACGAGAAATACAATCATGGTTCCGGTTAGCCTGTGTACTGCTCATCAGCATTCAAACCTGGGCACATGTTGCACCAACCGCCATAATCAGTTTTTATAAGGCAGACCCACCCACTAGGGACTCGATACTGCCAACAGAAGTTCTCCTCACTTGTTGGCTACACCTGCACTGAATGCAATGATGAGTAATTGGGTATCCTTCATCCTCCAGAAGTCCGTCTATCACACTTCTCTTCAGACCCACGCACTCTGAGACTGGGCGGAAAAACCTACCACAGTCACAACTTGCAATAAACTTGACAGTCAAGCGGCATCCACAAAAGCATAAAGTTCATTTGAATTATTTATGCCATCATCAGCCTCATCTTCCACTAAACTGTTGCCCTGAGCACCAGCAACAACCTTCCCACCAAGCACCCCAGAAGCCTCAGTCAAGGCTGTCATCGAGGGCAACGCAAGGCGAGTTCGGCGTTGATTCCTCCTCTCCGTCACTCATGATGTTTGGGTCCCAGTCTGGATTGTTCTCAAGCTCCCAGAGCCCTTTTTTAAAGAACTCTCATTTATGTGGCTTGCCAAAACATTGTTTGTTCTTGTGGTAGGGGAACAAGTCTTCTTCCTTGAGGTTGCCTGTTTCTCTTGTGTCATAAAAAATGATGAGGGACATGCCTTGTTTTCCATTGGGCTCAGGTTCAAATAGTTCAATCCCTCCTGGCCAATGAGGGTATCCCTTAACTTTTGAGAAGACAAAATTTACTAGTTTCAAGACTGTTTTAGGGAATGGTTAACTAAGTAGTTAACAGAGCTTCGGACAGGAAATGCCTCCAGATAATTTCAAGACACTCTCAATGTTGCAAACATGCCCTGTCCACTTCCAAGACTTTCTAGCTGGATTTGCATTAGCTGCTTGTAGTAGCAGTCTGATAACATGCTCATAAGTGATTCATTGTACATTTGTTGTTTGTCCAGCTCTACAGCACATTTCAGAAGTTGGACAGTTAATAATCAAAACTATGGTAATTCAAAAAAATGCTTCACATGACCCAAGTGCAGTTGTAGAGGTTACTATACTGACCCCTGAACATTTCTTCTTGATGATTAATTGGCCGAGAGCAATCAAACGTACATTAGCTGAAACTAAAGAAAGTAGGATTTAGGACACACTAAAATGACAAACAAGAAGGCTTAGGACACAAAATTACTTGAAAAGTTCTTGTTTTGAAATGCAAAGCTGGCTTTGTGACAACTCATTAATTGAACATACAATACAAAACATATGCTTACCAGAGCTCTCACGCTTGAATAAAAGTCTAGGAGCAAAAGCCTCACGCAAGACAGATGGGCGTGCCACATCAAGGTAACAACCACATCATGATTCACAATACCAAAACATGGATACACTGCTTCAAAAATACATACAAGAATAAATTAATATGAAAAAAATACTGTATTAGATAGTCAGTTGACATTATCATGACCAACTTCTAAGATATTAAAATCACTTGAAAAACTGCTTGGGCTCAGCACAGAACAAAATTTTCCCATTTGACCTAGTGGCTTCACCATTCTTGCTGGGGGTGTTGCCTTGCTGCTGCTTGCATGTTTGCTGGCGCATGGAGGCCCCAGGTAACCATCTTGATCATGAGCCTCACCTCCTTGACAAGCCAGAGCAGCACCATAACCAGCCACAGCAACACCACAGCTAGACAATGTAACATTATATTATCATAACTACATACCTCTGTTCTGCTTCTAGGTAGAACCCAAAGCAGGCGAGTTAATGATCTCTGCACTGCTGGAAGTCCTTAGTTCGGTCCCACAAAGCACTCTGCTTTGATCCCTGTTTTTCTTAGCAACTGTTCACTTTCATTGATATCCTGCTCTGCAGACAATGCATGAGTCCTTAGCATGGGGGAGGAACCGATAAGTATGGAAAATGTTCAAACTGATCTTAACAAAAAAAATTCTTGGCATTCTAATCTAATCTAGAGAAATCTTTAAATGCCCTGGTAAAAAACATTCAATTCAACTATTCTAAGTTTGAATTACTAAGATAATGGAAACCAGACAGACCTAAAAACTTTATATATTATTCAAGCAATGATGCAGACATCGCTGAAAAAAAAAGCCAGTGGGACTTTGTCATACAAGCACAAAACAATGCTATATACAATGAACAAAATTTCATTTTATTATGTGACTGAAAGAACTGCTGTATGATCAGTTGATTGAAGCACAAAGTTCCAGTTTTTCCGCTCCATTAATTTGCCGGTCTTTTGCAGTTTGGCGTGCTGGCGTCCAGGCTAGCCAATCTCACCTTTGTATCTCACCTTTGCAGCCCCCCACAGCCCCAACAGCCTCGCTAACAGGGCACGCAGGCATGGGAGGCAGTACACCTCGGCGCGCCAGCAATCAAAGTAAACAGCACTGTACAAGTACTGCAGATGGACGCTGGTCGGAATGCGCTCAATAGGTCCAAAGAAAACAAAACAATGAAGACAGTCAACAACTGCACACAACTGTCGACAACACAAACAAAGCAACAACATCACATCAAATTTAGTCTAGCAAAACTCATACAACACTGCCCCCAATTCCTCCGCCAAGGCCCTCTTGAAGCTGCGAAGTGAGTCACACTGCACCACATCAGCGGGCAGCCGGTTCCAAATCTGCACACAGCGAGAATAAAAGAATCTCCGTTTATAGTCCGTCTGACAGCGAGGAACCAACCAGCTTGAAAGGATGCCCACTAGTGCCAACATCCGGAGCTCTCTCAAACAGAGCAGACAAACCTGAATCAACAGAACAATGAAAAATCTTCCAACACTTCACAAGATCAGAACGCAACAACCTCTCCCTCACAGAAAACAACTGCATTGCTTTGAGCCGCTCACCATAGTCCACTCCACCCAGCCCATCAATCTCCTTGGTCCACC
>SDVV010045348.1:0-10073 GCA_016164225.1 Gammarus roeselii
ATATTGTCCAACGACTAGCGACCATAACATCCAAACCTTTTAGCAGGCGCTGAGTACCTACGATTTTTTTTAATTCCATAGTTTTCAATTGGATCTGTTGAGACTCAATTTTCGTTTGTCAGAAACAGCTAAGAATTCGGATTTTACTAGCGCACAACAAAATAAAGACAAACAACCGTTGATTAAAACACCATCCGCTCACACATGCACGAACACAATCATCACAAAATTTAATGCACTCAGCTGACAATAATTAATGATCTATTGAGAAAAATTACCCAACTATTTCGTATTCAATTATTATTGATGACGGAGTCAATCTTTGATCCACAAATGATATCAAACGTGTTCAATAATTAGTTAATTGGTATACTTGCTCTCTTGGTAAATCTATCATTAGCAACAACGTCCCATATGACCAATAATTAGAGAATGCAATCCCGAACAGCCCATCTTTTAACCTGCTGACCAGAACGAAATAAAAGTTATCATATATGAAATAAAAATGGTAGCAGCACATGTGTGGATAACATCCCATCCATTGTTAATAAAGCAATGTCCGGGATAAATTAGCTCCCATGACCCTACTCACCAATACGGTAAAATACACAGCCCATATTGAATTGGACCACCTTTATGCTTGGACGTTAGCCCGGACTGAAAGGTGACAAAATTGAATCCAGGTAAATCCTGCTTGTCTGATTCGCCACGCACAAGTTAAGTGCACGCATGCAAATCCTAACTCCTGGTTGCTGACCGACTCATTCACAACCAGTAATATAACAAGGCTGAGAGAGATACTGTATATGAATAAATGTTCAGAGTATTAAGATTAAATTCTCTCAACGCTGGCTGGACAATGTAATTGAAGTCTATTTCCAAAAACGGCTCCTCTTTTCTAACTTCCGAATGGAAAGGCTTCGAGGAAGCCATGAACACAGAACAGGAAGAAGAGGATCAACCGTGACGAGGGCTGAAGTTGTTCGGAACCTTCAGAGTGTTGCAGCATATACGGTAGGAGCAGACTTATACCACGCAAATGGGCAAATTTGAATCAAGCGTCTCCCGTACCACAACTGGTGAGACGGGACATAATTGCCCCCGTCAATGGGTTCAACATAACATGTTGAGACGGGGCATAATTGCCCCCGTCAATGGGCTCAACATAACATGTTGAGACGGGACATATTTGCCACCGTCAATGGGTTCAACATAACATGTTGAGACGGGACATATTTGCCACCGTCAATGGGTTCAACATAACATGTTGAGACGGGACATAATTGCCACCGTCAATGGGCTCAACATAACATGTTGAGACGGGACATAATTGCCACCGTCAATGGGCTCAACATAACATGTTGAGACGGGACATAATGGCCACCGTCAATGGGTTCAACATAACATGTTGAGACGGGACATAATTGCCACCGTCAATGGGTTCAACATAACATGTTGAGTCGGGATATAATTGCCACCGTCAATGGGTTCAACATTACATGTTGAGACGGGACATAATTGCCACCGTTAATGGGTTCAGAATAACATGACATCGAACTTCATCATTCTGAAATTGTTTCGTCAATTACTTTGTAAGATGAACAAGCCTAAATATGATTTTGTATGCTCGGTTACATATCACCGGTACTCTGTTCATTGTATGCAGGTAAATTTCAGATAAGATACTCTAACGTCTTATCCTGGGCCGTGCTACGCCCATCTGTGAGTATGATTCACTATACATCGAATGGAAACAGGATTTTTCCGGGAATTCGGCAAGAGGATTGTTTGGAAAAGTTCCTCGTCCGTTCCAGCGCGGTGCAAAAGAGCCAATATAAGAATTTAAATCGTTTGATAGTAAATGGTACGCATGAGCACAATCTCGAGCATTTGGGCGGGCAGAGCCTCACGCGTTGGCAATTTTTTCCTCCAATGATGTATTTCAAAAACCTTGGTGAAAAATCAATGAAAGGTTTAAACGAATGTATAAATTATTCAAACCTTCCAATTCTGATCCGGACTACGATAAAAATGGATCCGTAAAAAATGACGCGAAGATATCCGTATGGTGTCAGTCATAAAATGTTATCTTAAAAAAGCCAAATCAGTGCCTAATTATCGGAGTCTTGGCATTTGAATGTTGGGATGCATGGAGAAGCAGAGTCGGACCGACAGACTGGTCCGGTGCAACGACAATATCAATTTTAGGCCTAAAGTCAGGGGCTAAAATGTATTTATGCAAGGTTGTGAGTAAACAAACATTAAACAACAGTCAAATAAAAATAAAATAGTCACTCGCTATATGTTTCCCTGAAAAATACCACAGATGGTGAATATTTCGCTGTCAACTTAAATTTATTTATCGTGTAATAGAGTTTGCTCAATCCGTCACCAACACGCGTTGATGTCTCACTCGACCACCTTTGAATGAGAATGTGGGGCTAAATGAATCAGGTATGAATCGTAACGACATTTTAATGTTGGTATAAATACAAAGGAGATCACGCAGAAAGTTATCAATTGATGAGTCTAATCGATGATGAATCATTCTATTTAAATTCTCTCATTTCATCCTCATGAACCAATTCTTCTGGAAATAATAGTTCGATATGCACTCAACTTTTTATTCTATTTAGTTGTCCTAAACGTTCATTTTCTGAAAGAATGTGAATGCTGTACGAACTGTTTTTATCTTCCGGTCTAGAGGAAAGATGACGGCTTTCCACATCAAGAAGGGGGAATAAAATCCATACTCGTATGGGCGCTGGAGCTTGTTAGACATTAAATATAATGATGGTACGATTCTATACTTAACCAACATTTTTTGTGGAGTAAACATCGAAACTATCGTGACGTCATTTATTAAGAAACACATGCAATACAGCGAGGCTGATAAGCAACTGAAGTGAAACGAACAAATGAGGGCAGGCATACCGATAGGAAGGGGCGTGGCTACCGATGGGAGGGGGCTGGACTACCAAAAGGAAGAAGAGGGGCTATAGAATGGAGGTAGGAAAGGGGTCTGATTGGATGAAAAGGCTCTCGATGTTATTTTCATAATCATGGTGGAAACCTTTTTCTCCGTCTCCGATTTGAATGTGAGCAAATAGCTAAGGTAATTGATGTATTTTTAATTTGTCATTCTCTGTAGCTTTTACTGCAGGAAAAATTATTGAACTGTTCATACTTTGGAAACCTGAGATTATAATGAAGTAATAATTAATGCATCTATCCAATAATATTTTAGCTCACATTGCAAGTAAGAAATGAGATTTGTTTCCAATATTTCAAAGTTTTAACGCTAGCGGCGGTATATATGTTGTACTTCCTGAAACTCACCCCTCAATACAATTGGAATGTCCTCAACAATAACACCCATAGTTTAATAGCCATAGCATATGTACATTTTGAATGTTTTCCAATAGGTGTGCTTTCTGTTTTCATAACATCTTCCCCTGATAGAGACGGGAAACTTTAATCATCTGAGAAGGTGTTCCCAAGAATATCGGACGGAAATTACTTCAAAAGTCAGAAAGTTTTTAGCTCTCAACGGATCAGATAATTAACATTACCGTACATCAATGTTTTCAGATTTGTAACGCTGGTTTGGTGAGTTTGGTGATTTTTCTTGCGTAGAAAAACATTTACATGTAAGTCCTCTGCGTGTGTTTGTTTAGCTAACTCTTAAGTTCATAGTTAAGAAAAACTGTTTATAAAAACTGACAACAGCGAATCCTAGCACAGCTCAGTCACTTGGATGGATGCGCTTTTTGCAAGGGAAATGTTAAGAATCACGCCGCTAACAATCCTTCTAGTGACTTGAAGAGTTTCAAATGAACCATATGATACCCAAAATATTACAATTTGGTATTTAAAGCATCCTTAGAAACTTCATATCACATGAAGTTATTTTGAATAATACTTGGAACTCTGAGTTCAGCCTCTACATATTCCGTTAAAATAACTTATTTCGCTTTATCAAGAGTCAAAATATAATTTTTGAATATATATATCGTCCAATCAATCTGCGACTCTCTGTTGGTCCACCATTTATTTTAAATACGTGATTGTCTGATTATCAGCGATGACAAGTCTAAAATTGCTAAACAAACAATAAAGGCCAAAATCCTGATCCAAATAAAACGATTGTCGCTCAAGAGAATAAATGGTGGGATACGTTTATGATCAGGTAACTTTTCCATCACCGTTGTGTCACCAATAGACGTCGGAAATCAATGTATTTACCGTTGTCCTCTTGCTTTTGGTTAGATTTATATCACACATTCCCAACGCGATAGTGTGCATCAAATACGAAATTTACTCCTAAATATAAGTGGAAACTAAATTTTTGCTCCTGAATAACTCAGTGAGAGAGAATTTACCTGATGGTTGGATTATTGGAGGCTATAATCGTAATCGAATGATAATAGGAATGTATTTTGATCACCGCATGCTTCACGTTCATGTTTTGGTCGTGGAAGAGTCTCCGTTCATTTTCGATCGTATCAATCAACGCAGCAAAGGAAATTAATAATTTTTCGAAAATATAAAATAACATATACTAAACAAATCAACCGTTCCGAAGGTATCATCTAAATTTTCCAATACTGGGTTGGGAGATGGTGGGCTGACTGCATGACGCAATTCTGGGTGGAGAGTAGGGGATTCATTGCTCAATTAGGTACTGTGCAACGTCCCCTGCAGATATTGATGCTCCAATATGTGTCCCAAAAAGAAACAAACAGCCCAATTACGTTTGCGAATGGATCCAATAAATATAGAAGATCAGTTTTTAGTTGCAGTGTATCGATAGATCAGGGGTAGCGAACACGTCTTTCAGTTGATCAAAGTGACAGTTACTGGAAATTGAAATGAAAAATAAATAAAGGATATTTTATGTCCGCTTGATGTTCGGAAACTATCACACCTGACCTACCTCAATAACTAAATGAACACACTATCACTTCATACTCCCATTTCACTTCGTCTATCATCTCCAATCCTCTTCCATATCATTCAACTGCTCACCACTACAACCATGCGCTTGAATACCATCTTTCATCCGTATCTTCTTTACCCGCGTACACCTTAATAATACCCACACTGCAGAAAGCATTTGGCACCATAATGGGTATTCGATTGTACATCGTTCACAGCCAATTACTGGACAAGTAAACTCAACTGATCTACTTTGCCAATTGTGACGTCACGTAGAGTACCGAAGACTACAAAAATGGCAAAAAAAAATGTTTACTTCGATTTGTGAAATTAAACTTGAAAAAACATATTAGTATTGTACTCCATACAATGAACAAACAATATATTTTAGGTGATATGAGCTACACATTTTTTAGGGGAGCAATAAACAAATAATTACAACACCTCGTTTAAAAATGTTTTAAGTCATTAAACATTCCAATTTCGAAGGCAAACTTAGATTTAACGACCTTTAACGTGATGTATTTGTTGTCATGATTTCTCAACAATTTCCTACGTTTTTTCGATTTATGATAGCACTACAACGGATAGACAAACAGATAGACGGACAAACCAACATGCTCTTTTTTTGTAATCACGGTGCTAAATTTATTCGAATGGCATCTGACACTTGACATTACGCCGAAAAAAAGTCAGTGTGAACCAATGTCAATCCGTGGGTCATTGCTACATGGTGTAGGGTGTAACAGGACTGAAGAGGTCACCCGTGTCTGATGGTGAGCGAGAAGACGACTTCCATTAGTATTCTCTTACTGAGCTGCATGGCTGAATAAGTAGACGACTTCCATTAGTATCCTCTTACTGAGCTGCATGGCTGAATAAGAAGACGACTTCCATTAGTATCCTCTTACTGAGCTGCATGGCTGAGTGAGAATTCGTTGATTTCTAATATGATACCTTTTATATTGCGTGTTGTCTATAGATATGAACATTTTCACATTGGAACTGGTAAGTGCACTGTCGTAGAAGTCATTGGCTCCTCACTCGAAGAAAATAAATCAAGATGTAGTTCGAGCAATATTATAGCTCCGCGCAGAGCATGTCACTACTTTAGGATAAAAACGATACGCTGTGGCCTCAGGCTAAATAACTTGTACATAATCAGAAATAAAGAAACGCTTTCTTTCTAGGTCACAATTATTTTCAAAGGGCACAAAATAAATGTACATGGCTGTCCCATAGAGTTATGTGGCGCTACACGAATGTCGCGGAAGAAGAGCTCGCACATAATCAGACACGCGATGCGTCACATCATAAGATCTATTGTTCTTTGACCTTGAAAAGAATTGCGAAAGAGGATGATAAACTATAAACGTCTTGACTTCATTGAAATTAGATAAAGTATTTGCGAGTGTTTCATTGTAGAACAGATTCGGGGTTGTGAGGTAGCGTGCAAAAGTCAGATAATACTGTAGCCTTTGAACGACTAGTTGCTAAGCTTTGCCATGAAAGTTGGTTTTAAACAATGCTCTTAGAACATTCATTGCATTCGCCAAATTAAATAAAGTGCGTCCCCTTACTGTATATCATTACCGAGGGGCAATGTTTTGTTGTTTAGTTTTAAATGGGTTGTCGGCTTTATTAGTCTAACATCAAAAATAAATAATAGATACATTGGTATATGCAAATTGGTACGAAATGTCTGAATCAAATCACGTCTCGTCTAATTAAACGGGCAATGAGGTTTGTTTTTCGAAACAAAATTGCCTAGTGACGTGTGGCAACTGGTCGAGTGACGCATGACTTTGGCACCTTACTAATGCTTTAATGAGGCTCAGCGGAGGCCACCGAGGGAGGAATTGTGTATAGAGGTAGACCATTTTTTTTTTTTTTTTTTGAGATTCACAAATGAGTTTTCCCGGTAATTTTAATAGATGCAGCGTGGTAAACGTTGGCTTTATGAAATTTCGTAACAAATGACTTAATTACGTGGTGAACGCGTAATATTATTTCTATGCATTAATCTTTCGAAATTGAATATAGAGCGTGCAATGAACAGGCGTGAGTGGAGAATGGTTGTGAATGGTTGATTTTTGACGCTGCTCTGATGTTCTTTCCCGCCCTTGGCACCCCGCTGTCGGGATGGTCGTAGGTGGGGGGGGTGGGGTGGGGGGGCGGCCATTATGACGCGGCGGGGGTTAATCAGTGATAACTGTCGGGCTCTGCTTCTGACGACGGATCCTCGGACTGCACTCGTGCTCCAGAGTGTATGTTGAGGGGCTACCGGCCGGACCCTTTAGCACTAAAGGGCTAAGTTGTGTGATTGTGAGCGTATGAGGGTGTGAGGTGCGCCTTGCCGTCGGCCACCCCCCTTTCTGGGGGATGCGGCCTAGTGTCTGTATCTGTATAATGTATTTGTCACATATTTACCATACGTTCTTATTTTTGTTGAACGTAACAGAGTCATTCACTCGTCCGGTTCATAACTGTGGCCCGGATAACCCTCAAACCACGGCTGCGGCGAGGGACTCATTAAAATTATACACAGCTATCATCACTTCACCAACACAACCGCTTCCACTCCTACACGACTTCCCATCGACAGCACTTTGGAACTGCAACCACAACACATACCAGTTCACAAAAAACAATACAATCTATTCAGCATATACATCCCTCCATCCAGTTCATGAACGCAACATTAGGCACCCTACCTATGCTCCCCAACACAACCACCCACACCTTCGCCCTACGGGATTTCAATGCATACGACCTCTTTTGGCTCATCGCGTAGAGTGCTGATCGGAGAGGCGGTGTTCTCAATAACCAATTAGATACACTAATCACACTAATAACTCAGACACACCCACTCGCAAATCTTCCACACCAACACTCAACAAACCTTCTATGAGGTCTCCTTCTGCTCTACCAATCTCGCTCTAAATTGCCAATGAGCGTTCCATCACGAAGTGTTGTCTGACAACCTTCCAATAGAAATCAATTCTCATATTCGATCCCCAATCGACAACAAGCTCCCTTTTGCTTTTCGTAACTGCAAGAGAGTAGATTAATGAACACACACCATCAGTAAAAATTGCCTTACAAAAGTTTGGCATCACCGGATACACATCCATTGACACAGCTAATAAATCTTTCACCACAGTACTGAAGCAAGTAGACAGACAACATATACCTGCCGGGTTCTTCCGTTGCTCCAATCCAGCATTTTCGGTCAACATTAAGAGCAATATTAAACAACGACACCACCATCATAATTTACGGTACGCCAACGACCAAATCACTGGCAGGACGTACTTGCATACACCAACTTCAAAACCTCACCTTCAAAAGTGTGGAAACTCAACGGAGCTTAAACCTCAATGAGACGAAGCACATAGACACACACGAGGCAATCCTACCCCCCAACACCCACCCCAATAATCAGGCCAACAACAAGCAAACATACTCAACAAATACTAAACAAACCCTTACTACATCATCCGGACAACAGGAGGATACTCAAAAATTTTCAAAAATTACGGATCGACCCGAACTCTGATCCTCCCTTCAAAGCAGCTATGACCACAGCCGCCATCTGCCACCCAAAATCTCTTCAGCACCGCGACCTAAAATTCTTGGGCCACACACCATCGCGACCCTTACAGACATCTTCAACTTTTGCGTTCAACATAATACAATATTCCACATTTGAAATAACGCGAAAATCATTCCCATCCTTAAACCCAACAAAGCCCTTACAGATTTAGCCTCATACAGACCCATTTCTCTCCTCCCTAACTCCTCTAAAATCTTAGAGAGTCTGGTTCAAAACGAAAGTTAATGCCTACATCCCAGTTCCCCATGCACCACACACGGTATCAGGGATCAACACTACACAATCTCACTCATCTTCAACCTCACCAAGGAAGCCTGAACGAAAAAAAAACAGCCCAACGCATCTGGACATGCGCGATAAGATTTCGCAGGGCGTTCAACACAGTTCTAAGACACGTCGTTATAAACAAAATACTCAACAAACACATCCATCCAAACTACAAGAAGTGGCCTGTTAACTTCCTCTCTGGCAGACATGTACACGCTGTCTACAATAACAAGCTATCTCGAACCCGTCACTTCTCCAATAGTGTCCCACAGGCCTCTGTCCTTTCCCTCTTCATTTTCAATGCCTCCATGCACAACCTGCCCATTCCAACAGAACCTAACAACTATATCAGCTCTTACGGTGACAACTTCACCTTAGTTACACAACACCACGAACCAGGAAACGCAGCTGCACACTTCCAGCAGTACCTGTACTCTCGTTAAGTCTGGCTGCTGTGTAACATAATGAAGATGACAACAAGCAAGTCTCCCGTGTCATTGTTCATCTCAGACAACAGTTACCTCAATAACACTCCCATACCCTCTCGCTCAACAAAACTCCCATACCCTCTCGCTCAACAACACTCCCATACCCAACAGGCCTCTAACAGAATTCTTGGAGTAACTTATGACACGGGGATGACATTCAAACCTCACACAAACATCATCGGTATTAAATTAATAAAAAGACTGAATGTGTCCCGAGTACTTACCGCAACCACCTACGGTCACTCCAAGGAATCGATTACAGAACTATACAAACAATCCATTATAGCCATCATCACCTACGAAAGGGCCGCCTGGTCCGTTGACATTGCACCCATACGTATTAGCTCCCTGCAAAGAATACAGATCACGGCCTTGAGCATCGATACGGGCTGTACACAGCACATTCCGAAATGGCATGAGGAAACCAAGGTTCCCTCTCAAACATCATCTTGAAATGAGAGTGACTCAATTCTTCACCGGGATTGTAGACCCGGGTTATCCCTAGCACAACCGACTGAACACAAGTCAAACCAACTGACACCTACAAAACACACAGGCAAAACACTTCGGTTCTCTTTACGCGACCATTCCCGGCCCTACAGATAACACATCTAAGCACAAACAGATACAAGCACACTTCACAGATCTTGCAGAAGATGAATACAGAGTCAGAAGGTTCCTTTGATCCATAGATGTTGTACAGGAGCTAACATAAATATATATTTATATTTAATTTCTTTATACGTACGTATATACACATATGT
>SDVV010045349.1:0-10073 GCA_016164225.1 Gammarus roeselii
GATAAGTTCTACATAAATCGCCGATAAATAGCTAAACCGTTCCATTTCCTGTTGTTATAAATAAATTAGAAATGGCACATGAAGCTCTCTTAGACGTTCTACTTCAAAACTAATTCTCTTGCCACCATAAGGCAACCTAGTTTGGGCCAATAGGCCTCTTAGACGTTCTACTCCAGAACTAACACTCTTGCTACCAAAAGGCAGCCTAGTTTGGGCCAATAGGCCTGTTGTTGTCTTCCTACACTTGTAAACAAAATGGTCCAAATAAACAGCAAGATGCTCGATTGCAAGGCAAAGGTTGTGCAGCAAATTAGATGGAGCCCATTCATTGTGAAATCTCACACAAACACAGAGAGCGTCGATTAAGAGGAGTCAAGACTCATCAGCGTGGAACGTTGTTTACTCACGGTGCAGAGACAACGATAGTTAGCAATTAGAAATAGTCTAGATAGATGACTCCGATAAACAGCTTGATATTATGTTCGAGTCGACTTAAGGGCGTGACGGCTTATCTTAAAAAACATTACTAATTGAATCGAGCTGTGTATTTATCAACAACTGGTGGAGATAAGAAACAATGTCACGTTGCTCCTAATAGTGTGAGTATGAACATGAGGTAATAAACCGTTATCAATGCCAAGGAAGGACGGCGAGATGCAAATGTCTGTCTCGGATATATATTTGTTCTTATTATGCACTCACTTAAAGATTATTATTTCAAACTTGTGTGTAATTGTATACCAAATTAAATTAATTTAAAATGCTACCGGCAGTACTATGAAAAATCTATAATTTTACCGGCACCGCTATGAAAAATCTGTATGTGAAGCTAAGAGCACAGTACGATCGAGAGGACCGATCACCGTGTGCGTTCTAAACACAAACTGAGTGTTTCGTAGCAATTCACGTCAGCCGCGGAGCACCCAAGCACACGGTTTTCACTCAGTCAAACTGAGCGAATTAGAAGCCTACTGCAAAGAATGTGCTAACTTCGCACCACTCAGCCAACTGAACGAATCAGAAGCCTACCGCAAAGTTAATGTTAAACTCGCACCACTCAGCCAAACTGAGCGAATTAGAAGCCTACCGCAAAGTTAATGTTAACCGCGCACCACTCAACCAAACTGAGTGAATTAGAAGCCTACCGCAAAGTTAATGGAAGATAATGTTAACCTCGCACCACTCAGCCAAACTGAGCGAATTAGAAGCCTGCCGCAAAAGATAATGTTAACCTCTTACCACTCAGCCGAACTAAGCAAATTAGAAGCCTACCGCAAAGTTGATGCTAACCTCTTACCACTCAGCCAAACTGAGCGAATTTTAAACTTGTCGCAAAGTGAATTTTATCTTCGCAAGTGGATAGAACAAATTTATTTCGAAGTATTTCCCCACAGATGTCAAGTGATGTGAAACACCAACAACGTAATTAAAGCGGTTAATAATGATGTGTCAACAGGCACCGTCTACACCATACGATGTCAAGAACTCCATTGATCAAAAGCAGTTGATCCGCTAGACGCCGAGTCTCAAGACTGCCAACAAATGGCGACGCGTACCGTGATATACCTTGAAAATAAATAAGCAATAGTTTTTTATGTGATTAAACATTGTTCTCTCCGTGGTTCGTCTGTTTTATACTGTCTTTGTGCTTGAAGTTATTTATTTTCTCGAATTCCGGCTGGAAAGAATCTCCTCTGATGTTGTGCTGATTCTGAAAGTTTCGAGCAAAGTCAAGAAATTATTTCATGAGACCGTACAATTTTTTTTACCGAAAGTCGCGAACTTTGTTATTCGAAAGCCAGGGTGAGTTAGCGCAAAAGCATAGTCGGCCCCGCACTCGAGTGTTGCCTTAAAAAAATGTTTCTCACTGCGAAGGAAATCTAATCATTTTTGTTGATAGAAACATTTTTTTTCACTCGAAGAAAATTGTGAACCTAAAGTGATTAGCTCAAACCAGCACAGTTCGACTTACAGGGATTACTCGAGGAAAACCCTGTTGTTCAAACTTACCCGGAGTGTTGTGCGTTGGAAACTTAGTTCAAGAGGAAGGAAAGCTATGTGAAGTGATTTACATACTAAAAAAAAGATAACGCGACATAAGAAACAAATCCATTGATATATGAAAAACAGATGGTGGCTACTCTGTAACCCGCTCTACCAGAACCCTTCAGCAGGTAGCGAAGACACGATCTCACACCACAGGTGGTGGTTACTCTGTGACCCGCTCTACCAGAACCCTTCAGCAGGTAGCGAAAACACGATCTCACACCACATACGCTCGAGTGTCCAGAGCAGGATGAGTTTAAAGTCGTGTAAGCATTGTTCCAGCAGCAGAAGCGGAACAGATCAACCCTAATATTTACAACATATTTCAATGAATCATAAGGATTTTTTGTAAATATTCGGGATTTATTGCTTTTTTGATCGCTACTGTTCAGAGTTGGGGTGGTTTATGAGCACTTGTCAAGTACTGACATTTTCGTCATAGCAAAACAAGAATCCATTAGCAAAATGCGCAACTCAATAAACAATAAGGGAAAAAACTCTTAGCGCTGCTCGAGATCCGACATTTACCGCGAAGAACTGTGGAACGCCGAGCAAACAATAATTGGATTTAGGCAATCCTCAAATAACTACGCTGTTCTTTTTACCTTGGTCAAGCGGACTTGGCATATTGCGGGGCAGCCTCTCAGAGATAATCTTCCTTTGATGACGTCTCCAACCAAAGAGTTGGTCAAAAGAATCCGATGGAAAGAAACGACTCGTCAATGGATCTTCGTAACCATCTGTTCTTGTTGCTGCAAACATAGACGGAGGAGTCGGCGAACAAAGGGAGACGGTGAAAAAAACAGCGATGTTTTGCGAGCTGCTCAGTGGGCGAACAAAGAAGAAGTAAGAAGTTGAAACAAACGAAGATGTTTCGCGTGCTGCTACGCGGTTGGGCGGGCAAATGGAAATGATGTGATGACGGGGTTGTTTCGCGTGATGCTCGGCCGGCGAACAAAACGAGTTGAAGAAAATCGGTATGTTTCGCACGCTGCTTGGTGGACGAAAAAAATTACAAACAGAAAAAGAGACTGGTTTAGCTAGTGGCCCATCCGAACACGCGAGAGGCATAGAGAATGTGAACACTTTACTAAAGCTGTTGAACCTATCTTATGAAACATGAATGTTTCAAATCCAATGATATTCTGCAGCTACTGGCTGGATAAAATAATCCTCAGAGGAAACATGTTTCGCGAGCCTTCCAACTATAGAGCTACTCGATGAAGGAAAAAAATGACCAATCAATACAACAACAAAGACTAAGAAACGAGGTTGTTTCGTTAGTCGGACAAAGGTTCGATGCGCGGCAACATAAGGCAAGTGAATGAAGAGAGGAAAAGAACTTATTTCAGTTTGGACAAGGATAAGAGAGAGTATTTTAGCAAGAGAGAGTGTAGGGGTCAGGGAGTGGGGAGGGGGTTAGAGGCAGAAGCACATCATGGAGGTTGGCAAGAAGTCCACCGAGCAACGTGTCCAGCGAAGGAAACATTACTCACGCAGATAGTGATTTAGAAGAGATAAAAACAGATTGCAAGCGAGCATCACCTTTTAAGATCTGTTGCATATTTTCTCACGTATGCGTGCAGCCCAATTAACTAGACGGAGAACTCAATCTTATTTGTATTCCGTATTAGAAAACTTGTCCTGTCTCCGGGGTCAGTAACTGATGGAGTTAATTTCGAGTCATCTTACACGGAAGATTCGTCGGCATTTATTTCACTTATATATCTTCAAAGGCTCGTCCTCTTTCTGTAGCGTCAAAGAAGCCCTTTGTTACGAGGATGAAGCAGAAACCCGACCGATGAAACAATTTAAAAGGTTTTGTACACCTTTGAACGTTTTTTTTTTGTAATTCCTCCAGTCTATCCGGCCAGCGGGCGTGCGTTTTTTCCCCACACCCACTATGGTGAGCTTGACTGGTCTTTGTATACTCCTGTTATCACTTAATGTTCCTTGTGAGTTAGAACGAAAAGTTAGAAAAGTACTGTACATTGAGAACAGATGGAACACACACATTCAGTTGTTATCGTTATAATACCTCGCTAAAAGCAACACGAATAGTCGAATTTTAGAAAATCACATGGGAGCACTCTCCGCAATGGATAAAAAAGGGAGGAGGCGAGCATATCTCATGAATTAAACTCATCCATCTAAAACCAAAAAAAAAATGAACATAGAGAATTTTTTCACTTTTCAAATGAGAGTAGCTACCAAACAAGGTTAACTTCATCGTCGCTGGTTCAGAATACGCTGAGCATCTCCGCGGGTCAAACCTTGACCACATATTGAAAAGCCGATCGGAATTGAATAGTTGCTATAAAAATCCTCCAAGTGAGCGTGTGGTTAGGAATGCATGTATGTACAGACATACAGAAGGAAAATATTGTATGGTAATAAATTCACACACGCAATGTATGTCATTGCAAGGATGTTGAATGCCTCTCTCAAAAGTACGTTAGGAACCAGTATGATCTGGTGCAGTCTCTTCCGATAGCGGGGAATAATAACACGACTCGTGCAACTGTAGCGGGGCATAATAATTAAACTACAATTGAGTTCCTTTATTTTTAACAATAATAAAAGTTCTTGTTTAACGTTCGTGACTCGTTTATTGGCAAACATCGATCAACACACATAATCAAAGAATTTAATTAAATACAAAGGGTAAACTGGGTAATTTTTTATACAATAGCATTCAAGGTAAGCATTTTACAGGCAAAAAAATGGAACACCACATTCAGCTTTTCTTCCACAGAACTTCTATGGGGTTATTTATCTACTAGAAATAAAGGTGCCTGAAACACACGTCACGCCGAAAAATGTCAACGCACGAAAACCATCCTTCCAAGGGATGGATGACTTCGAATATAATAAATGTACAGGAATAAAAGGGGGGTTACTATAAGAATATGATGCTAATCATTGCTAAGAACTACACACGGATTAAAGACGACTAAATGCATTTTCTTTCAAATGGGGTGGGAGGGCAGTAAGCTTTGCGTGGCTAACTAATTATCCATAGTAATTAACTAACAAATAAAAACAAAGGCCAAAACCACGAAAGGAAACCTCCCAATTTCGTTCAAATTGATTACGCATTGACCTTGCCAAGGAGACCGAACTGTGATCCACAGAGCGATCTTGGGAGGAGTACAGGGAATTGATGTTCTTAGAGGAAGTCATTTATCAAGAGCCAAAACATTATCTGATTCTCTCGCCCCCTTCATTAGTTGTTGGATGATGTGAGAGATTAATCGTCAAGGGAAGAAGAGAGATGAAGACAAACAACATCACTTTCCCCTTAACAGTCGAACACACGCAGGAAAATGTTCACAGAATCACTGATTAAAGATGGTAATATTTGAGTGCTGTGCAAGTTACTGATGCAGTAAGATGGTAATGTTTGAGTGTTGTGCGCACTACTGATCCAGAAAGATGGTAATGATTGAGTGCTGTGCAAGTTACTGATGCAGAAAGATGGCAATGTTTGAGTGTTGTGCGCACTACTGATCCAGAAAGATGTTAATATTGGAGTGTTGTGCGCACTACTGATGCAGAAACAGGAACGCTAACAAATGCGAACCAATAAGGCACCGCATGGGAACATAGCACCGCTTTTTAAAGCCTTCTAATAAGAAATTGACGTTGACTCAGAAGTCACTCCACAAAACTGCCACTAAAACTCCGCGAAAGTGGCATTTATGAGGATTTCGTAAATAGCAAAGCTAGGAAGATTGGCATTTGTGAGTGAGTACGGACCTGGTAGCGAGAAGAGTGTGGAGGAGAGGGAGCAATTTCGGACAGACCTGAGTAGGTGTATTGAGAGTTTTGGAGGTCAATTCATTGTGGATGTACCCAGCAACTTGAATGCGAGAGTTAGAGATGTAGTGGTGGAGAATGTGATAGGGAGGTATGGCGTTCCAGGCAGAACTGACAGCAGAGAAAGCCTGATATGTCAGTGCATGTTGCAGGTGCTGGTGGTCGGAAACAGCTGATTTAAGAAGCGAGATAGCCACAGGTACATATGGGTACGGATGGCCAACGGTGCACTGATGGAGAGAGCGCTGATGGATTTTGTGCTGATTGCAATGAGAGTGGTGTTGCGGCTGTTGGATGTAAGGGTGTTCAGAGGGGAGGGTAGAGGAGTGTCTGACCATCTCCCTGTGGAAGGGAGATTAAGATTGGAGCAGAAATAAAAGGGGAACATAAAGCGTGGGTGGAGGAAGAGCGGTAGAGGAGGTGAGTGAACAGAAGACGGGAAGCGGAGCTGAGGAGCTCCAGCAGGCGTCGCGGGAGGAATATGACAACGTGAGAGGGCAGGACCTGAGAGATGTGGAGGAATGAGTGACGTATAGAGAAGTGCGTTTGAAATGTGCGAAAAATGTGTGTGGTGGGCCTCGTGTGGGTGGGTGTAGAAGGATGGGCTGCGTGTGGTGGAACGATGAAGTCAAACTTGTCGAGGCGCAGAAAAAAAAGCCTTTGAGGTATGGTTACAAGCGAGGTCAGTGGTGACATATGGCAACTATAAAGAGAACAGAAGAGAGATGAAGCGGGAGTTGAGGAGAGGTGGAGTGGAGACGGTTGTGCCAAAAATTGAAGCAAACAAGAAGATATTCTGGAAAGAGGTGAAGCGAATGAGAAATGGATAGACTTAAAATGAAGAGGTGGTGAAAGATGAAAACGACCAGTTGTTGTTGGAAAGTGGTGATGTACGGAAAAGGTGGGCAGAATATTTTTGATGGAAACTGTGTTTGTGAGGGGCGTGGTGCCGATTGATCAGTGCTTGCATGAGTGCTGCAACTCAGAAGGAATCAGTTAATTATGCGTGATTGGTAAGTTGTACGGGCGAGAGCTGATTAAAAGAATTGGAGACTACGGACGGCGCAATTCGAGATGTGGCTTTTGGAGTGATATTGGGTGTGCCGATCGAAGTTTTGCATCAAGACAAGTCTGTGAGAAGTCCCTTGCGAGAGGAAAGGATGTGTCTTGAGCTTTCATGGATTTGGAAAAGGCCTACGACAAAGTTGACAGGGAACACTGGAGGGTGTTGCGTTTGTTTGAAGTGGGCGGGAATCTGTTGAAAGCGGTTCAGAACTTCCATATTGATAGTAGAACATGTGCCAGAGTCGAGAGCGAGGCAAGTGATTGGTTTACAGTGAAAGAAGGTCTGAAACATGACTGTTTTATGTCTCCCTGGCTGTTCAATCTCTACAAGGATGGAGTGGTCAGGGAGGTGAACGTGAGTGTATTGGGTCATAACTTCGAGCTGTTTGAAGCAAATGGGTGGAGTTGGCGGTTGGGCCAGATACTGTTTTCAAATGATACAGCTCTGGTGGCGGATTCAGAGGAGAAGCTGTGTAGGCTAGTATCGCAGTTTGGCAGAGTGTTAGAGAGGAGGAAGCTTCGAGTGAAAGTGGGTAAAAAGTAAAGAAATGAGATGCTCGAGGAATGTCGATGCGAGCAGAATTAGTGTCCTCTTAAATGGATAGTTATTCGAGGGAAAGAAGTTCAGGGTGTCAAGTATCTGGGCTCTCATGTGGTGAAGACTGAACTAGTGGAAACTGAGGTGAAATCGCGAGTGAAGGAAGGGTGTGAAGTGTTGGGTGCACGTTGGGAATACAAGCGAAGAGAAGGTTGTAGGAGGGTGTAGTTGTTCCAACTGTGATGTACAGAGCCAAGACTTAGGGGGTGAGAGCAGAAGAAAGAAGTAGGTTGAATGTTTTCGAGCTGAAATGTTTGAGGAGCGTGGCTGGAGTGACGCTGAGAGGCAGGATCAATAACGACGTGGTTCGAATTAGAACAAGATGGTAATAGAGTTTGAGGAGAGTTGATTCGCGTGTTGAGGTGGTTTGTGCACATGGTGAGGATGGATGGAGATAAGCTAAAAGGTGTTGAAGGCGGAGGCAAGTGGACGTAGGCCTAGAGGTAGACCGAAGTTTGGGTGGATGGATGGCGTTAGAAAGAAGAGACACGAGTGTGGAGGTAGCGAGAGAGCGTGCAATGGATAGGCGTGAGTGGTGAATGATTGTGAATGGATTATTTTGACGCTGCCCTGATGTGCTTTTCCGCCGTTTGGATCTCATGAGGCGGTATGGGGAAACCAGTCACACTGTCAGGCCCTGCTGCTGACACTGACCTCGGACCGCACTCACGACCCAGAGTGTGTGTTGCGACGTCTTCCGGCCGGACCCTTTAGCGCAAAAAGGGCCAAGTTATGTGAGTGAGTATGAGAGGGATGTGAGGTGCGCCTTGCCGTCGGCCACGTCCTCCCTTCTAAGGGGTGGGGTCTAGTGTCTGTATCTGTATCGTAAATAACAATTTAAAATCCTCCGGAAATAAACCTTTAATCAGAATTCATCGTCAACGAACAGGAAACACAAATTGAATCATAGAAGCCAATACGAAGGGCATTGTTTTCAAGTTGTTACACTCCAATAAAGTACACAACATGATTAAAACCTGCTGCCCATTACCACAGCGCTGGCTGAGTACTTTCCTAGGAGGGAGGGAGGGAGGGAGGGAGGGAGGCTAGGGAGTTCTCTCAAATTTTTAGGCATCGGCCGGCAAAAAGGGGAAACCACGTTCACAACACGAGACAGGCGAGGGGAGGGAGAGATGACAGAAGAGAGGGACGGTGTGAGGGGAGGAGAAGGGGAGGTGAGAGGAGAGAAAAGAGGGGGAGATAAGAAGAGGATAAAGGTAGAAGTAGAGGGGGGGGGGAGCGGAGCGGGGAGGGGGAAGGTAGGAGGAAGCCTGAGAGTTGGATAATAATGGCAAACAGGGAGAGGAAGAGTGTTTTTCAATGTACCTGCAAAAGTTGGCCGCTTGGAGGCCACCAACAGCAACTGGCAGAGAATTTGGTGGAGACAAGAAGGACGTGTGGACGCGGAGTTTATATTATACAAGGCACAGGCTGGGGCAGTGGGCGGGGAGGTGAGGAAGAAGAGGCCTTCGATAGGGCCGTGTGAATGAAAACAGGACCATTTTCAAGTGCTATCGACAAGAGGTTGGGCAGAAGATTTTCTTCGACAGGTTTGTGAAAAAGAGGGTTAGTTGATCAAAATACAAATATATGTACATGCGTCATGATTTAAATCAATAACAAAACAAATGCGTAGTTGATTTGTTGATTTATTCATAATTGTTGAAATATTATGAATGATACCAAACCTAACAATTAAAGTGCGAATAAATACCATTTTCATTGCTTTAATAATGTATTTATAAACTTAGGTTCCATGGAAATATTCCATTTAAAGTTTCAAATACACACGTACACTATCAGCAGGCAATATCATTAATAAAGCTAAACTAAGAAATTCATTCATTAAAAAAAACGGCATTACAATTAATGAATAACAAATAGTCAGCAACCCAACCTTGGTGAGATGGCACCGCACTGCTTGATGCGCAAGTTCACACCCGCCTCGTATTGGGCGAAACGATGTAGGAACCGTGAAAAAGAAAACCAATAGAAACGACCTCTACCAATATCAGCTGAGACGAGAGAGACGAATACGAGGCAAACCTACGACATAAGAGAAATAATAAGAAAACCTACAACATAAGAGAAATAATAAGAAAACCTACGACATAAGAGAAATAAGAGGCAAACCTACGACATAAGAGAAATAATAAGAAAACCTACAACATAAGAGAAATGAGCAAACCTTCGACACAAGAGAAATCACAAAGTAATTGAAATACGCGGGCCGATTACCCTAGAGCTTTGTCGAATCCTTCTCTGGGAGCGGGTGACCGGTCTGCGGAGTTGCAAGTTAAGAACAGCGGGTGACCGGCCTGCGGAGTTGCAAGTTAAGAACAGCGGGTGACCGGCCTGCGGAGTTGCAAGTTAAGAACAGCGGGTGACCGGCCTGCGGAGTTGCAAGTCAAGAACAGCGGGTGACCGGCCTGCGGAGTTGCAAGTTAAGAACAGCGGGTGACCGGCCTGCGGAGTTGCAAGTTAAGAACAGCGGGTGACCGGCCTGCGGAGTTGCAAGTCAAGTACAGCGGGTGACCGGCCTGCG
>SDVV010045350.1:0-10073 GCA_016164225.1 Gammarus roeselii
GTTGCGTTTAAGCAAGAGATGTGCTGAAGGCAGTTCAAGCAAGACAGCAGCCGTTGCGTTTAAGCAAGAGATGTGCTGAAGGCAGTTCAAGCAAGACAACAGGCCGTTGCGTTGAAGCAAGAAATGTGCTGGCAGTTCAAGCAAGACAGCAGGCGTTGTGTTCAAGCAAGAGATGTGCTGAAGGCAGTTCAAGCAAGACAGCAGGCCGTTGCGTTTAAGCAAGAGATGTGCTGAAGGCAGTTCAAGCAAGAAAGAAGGTCGTTGCGTTCAAGCACGGGATGTGCCGTAGGCAGTTCAAGCAAGACAGAAGGTCGATGCGTTCAAGCACGGGATGTGCCGAAGGCAGTTCAAGCAAAACAGAAGGTCGATGCGTTCAAGCACGGGATGTTCCGAAGGCAGTTCAAGCAAAACAAAAGGTCGTTGCGTTCAAGCACGGGATGTGCTGAAGGCAGTTCAAGCAAGACAGAAGGTCGTTGCGTTCAAGCACGGGATGTGCTGAAGGCAGTTCAAGCAAGCTAGCAGGCGTTGCGTTCAAGCACGGGATGTTCTGGAGGCACTTTTCAGTTTGCTCTTTGCAAACGTGAAGATCAATCCTACTTTACTCACTTGTTCCAATACGTATAATGAGAACACAAACCGTATACCTTTTTATGTTACCTATTCATCTTCTTTGGACAACTGGGTCCGGGATGGGCTGAAGAGTCCATTCATGCTAAACCTCATTTAACTGTAATATTAGTCTAGCCTAGATGTGCTGCATATGATTATTTAGCTGCCGGCCGCTGACTGCTTCTGCAAGGGTTATTGCACCTTTTTCGGCTGTAGATGCTGAACATTTTATACATTTTGTTCATAGCTGCGGCACTGCAAGTTTATCTTGTCAGAGATAAACGCAATGAAGAAAAATCTGCCTCTGCGACTGGCTTCATATGTGGGTTACCAGCTGATGAGTGCTCACAAAGGACCATTGTTATGTCCATCAGCCATAAATTATGTCTCCCAAACTCGGCACACTTGCTTCTAGAGGGCCGTTGTATTTCAGCAAAATATATTATTTACAAGTGTTTCGGGTTTTCGGACACTGATTTAAAATAAAATAGTTCGTCCATTCCCTAGAAATCACCTGCGTTGGGCCCACTTCATCGCGACTTGGCACCGTGGGCGTTTGGTGGCACTGTGGACCAGATGTGCCGTGACGAGGCTGCTCTCACATTACAACGAACACATGCTTATTCCCACGTATGGAAAAGACATCCTCATTGTAGTCATTGGCCCAACGGTAGATTCCAAATCAGCACAAGGTGGACATTGTATTGCTTCAGTCATAGTCAGTGGCGCAGCGTGAAATGGAGGGAGGAAGGGGGTGGAAAGAGGGGTGCCATGCCTCTTCCTCTCCTCTGCTATTGTCTGCTATGAATATGTTTCAAAATAGCATTTCATTTGATTGTGCGTACCGACTTGGTTTAAAGGAACAGCAAATCCAGGGTGTGCCACTGGTCATAACACAGTGGTGGAAAATACGATTTTGAGAAATGTGGTACAGCCTCATGCAAAAGTTCGTCTAGCTTGCGAAATCATGGAACGTTGAAATTACGTGTAGGACAACGTTTGCCAATTGTTACCGTTCATTTTTTTCTAATACCGGTTATCTTTTTTAACAAAGGAGCAATTTCGACACATACATTGAATTTATAACTGAAATTCATAAACACAATGTCGATCATGTACAATCAATCGTTATTATCAACAATATAATTAACTTCATATTCAATTCTATTTACGTAATAGATGTTAAGGGCGAATATTTCAGTCATCCTGAGTTAATGCATTTGAAAAACATCCTTGCGAAAGCAACTGAAACTGAAATAGAGAGTACTTGTCCGTTATGATGACTTAGTAAAGTAGGAAAGCAAAAGTACAGCAGTGGACAGAGTCGGCATCACACATGTGCGCTGTCGACCGTACATCACACCTGTATACTGACGACCGTACATCACACCTGTTGATTGGCGACCATACAACATAAACATCTGGGTACTGGCGACCGTATATCACACCTGTGCACTGGCGTCCGTGCATCACACCTGTGTACGGGCGACCGTACATAACTTCTGTGTACTGGCGACCGTACATAATATGTGTGTACTGGCGAACGTACGCAACATCTGTGTACTGGCGACCGTACATCACGCCTGTGTACTGGCGACCGTGCATCACACCTGTGTACTGGCAACCGTACAAAACATCTGTGTACTGGCGACCGTACATCACACCAGTGTACTGGCAACCGTACATCAAACCTGTGAACTGGCGACCGTACATAACACCTATGTACTGGCGGCCGTACATCACACCTGTGTACTTGCGACTGTACGTCACACCAGTGTACCGGCGACGGTACATCACACCGGTGTACTGGCGACCGCACATCACACCTGTCTACTGGCGACCGTACAACACACCTGTGTACTGGCGACCGTACGTCACACCTGTATTATAGTATGTCATCAAATTAGCCGAAGACACGGAACATATAAATTAGCCCGCTGTAAATTGCCGAACCCATTTTCAAAGCTCTATTCTATAATAATTGTAAGATTGTGTGCTCTGATTTGACGCCATGACAGTCTATAATTATTGTAATATTGTCTGCTCTGATTTGACGCCATGACAGTCTATAATGATTGTAAGATTGTCCGCTCTGATTTCACGCCATGACTGTCTATAATGATTGTAAGATTGTCCGCTCTGATTTAACGCCATGACTGTCTATAATGATTGTAAGATTGTTCGCTCTGATTTGACGTCATGGCAGACTATAATGATTGTAAGATTGTCTGCTCTGATTTGAGGCCATGACAGACTATAATGATTGTAAGATTGTCTGCTCTGATTTCACGCCGTGACTGTCTATAATGATTGTAAGATTGTCCGCTCTGATTTAACGCCATGACTGTCTAAAATGATTGTAAGATTGTCTGCTCTGATTTGAAGCCATGACTGTCTATAATGATTGTAATATTGTCTGCTCTGATTTGACGCCATGACAGTCTATAATGATTGTAAGATTGTCCGCTCTGATTTGACGCCTTGACTGTCTATAATGATTGTAAGATTGTCAGCTCTGATATGACGCCATGACAGTCTATAATTATTGTAAAATTGTCTGCTCTGATTTGACGCCATGACTCTCTATAATGATTGTAAGATTGTCTGCTCTGATTTGACGCCATGACAGTCTATAATGATTGTAAGATTGTCTGCTCTGATTTAACGCCATGACAGTCTATAATGATTGTAAGATTGTCTGCTCTGATTTGACGCCATGGCACTCTATCATGATTGTAAGATTGTCTGCTCTGATTTGACGTCATGACTGTCTATAATAATTGTAAGATTGTCTGCTCTTATATGACGCCATGACTGTCTATAATGATTGTAAGATGTCTGCTCTAATTTGACGCCATGACTGTCTATAATGATTGTAAGATTGTCTGCTCTGATTTGTCGCCGTGACTGTCAATAATGATTGTAAGATTGTCTGCTCTGATTTGACGCAATGACTGTCTGTAATGATTGTAAGATTGTCTTCTCTGATTTGACGCCATGACTGTCTATAATGATTGTAAGATTGTCTGCTCTGATTTCACGCCATGACTGTCTATAATGATTGTAAGATTGTCTGCTCTGATTTGACGCCATGACAGTCTATAATGGTTGTGAGATTGTCTGCTCTGATTTGACGCCATGACTGTCTATAATCATGGCGCCCTCATGCGACCCGGTGCGTAATCGATGTTCGCGAGTCAGCATCCCACTTACTAGTGTTGTACTATACGACAAAAGTTTTGCTCTAAACTATTCGTGTTACAATTGCATAAAAACAGCAAACTAATACAGACACGATTCGTCAATAGATTCAATTTAATTATTAGCAAATGCTCCTCATTTGCTTATGTGTTTTTTTTTTATGATTACTTAGCAGCCTGCCAATACACGAAAGATCAAAATCAAGATATGATGGTATGCCTAAGCTTTAACATGCATTATCAAACGCAGGTTTGATAATTATGTTTCCCAGCCCTAGCGAGAGACATATTGTCCTACATCGCCTTGTTTCCCAGCCCTAGCGAGAGACATCATATTGTCCTACATTGCCTTGTTTTTTCAGCGGAATGTCGAGTCATCCATCGTTCTCCAGTGTTTCGGGCACTTATTTCAGATGCCGAGTCATCCATCGTTCTCCAGTGTTTCGGGCACTTATTTCAGATGCCGAGTCATCCATCGTTCTCCAGTGTTTCGGGCACTTATTTCAGATGTCGAGTCATCCATCGTTCTCCAGTGTTTCGGGCACTTATTTCAGAACAGGGTGCATGTCTGCCGTTCATCTGTCCGTTGCATGTAACGGTCTCATAGAAGTTGTTCTCTTCTGAAGGTATGCAGTAATCACGACGTATATTACGTCATTTGAAGCTCTTGTAGTGACGAGGCTACGTTTCTTCGAAATTCTATTTTCTTCAACTGTCCCTTTGTTATTTCCAGTGGGTGTCGAGGACTAGGAAATCTCGATACATTTCTCCTAAGTCTCTTTGGCCTTTTAGGGTTAGGTAAAGTCGATAGGTTAGTACGTAAGGATTCGGTGGCCCCAGCAGCTTTGAATAGCTTGAATAGGGCCTTCGATTTTGTACAATCAAATGTCTTAACTGAAAAATGAAATCATAACATGGAATTTGTACAAATATGTTGGTAAACTGTTTCAACTTTTATATACATAAGATTTTGAAAGAATGAAGGACTTTTTTGAATTGCAATGTCTTATTCAGCTGAGAAACCATGACAAGCAATGTTATCATCAGAAAGCTCTTCCGAAGTACTACTGTTATATTCATGTTTTTATGAAACTCTTTTACCGCAAGAGAATCGAGGTAATTTTTAAAAATCTCAAAATCTTGAGAAAGTTTTTCCCTTCTACGGTGTTTAAGTTTTCATGGCAGGTAACATGATTGAAAGTTCTTGTGACCCATTCCGATCAAATGACTCGTAATTTGAAATATAATGTTTGAATGTTTTTGAAATCAATTTATATATTTTTTCGAGCATTTTGCGTTTTTAAGATATTAATCTCTCGTCCTACAAATTTGAAACTATCACCACATGAAATACAGTTTTCAAAAGCTTTCGTGGTGTACTGAAATGATACGTTGAATAAATAGGAGGGAAGAATAGAGGAATAAGGATAACGAAGATTCGGTCAAGGCGAATAAAGAAGACTGGAAAGACATGGAACTTCAACATCGAGTTGATTGGACGGGTGATGACATTTTTGTCGGTGGTTGAGAAATTTCGGAAATAATGAACACAGTTATGATGTAGATTCTTTGAATTCGGAGCCCAAAAAACACAATACAAAAAGTAACTTGGCTGCTCACACAAAATGCCGCACATGGGCTTTAACAATACATCACGACTGAAATGGGACACACAACAAATGTATCCACACCCCTTATATATGATACCCCGCAGATTGACACTTTCGACAGGTCGTACAGCACTTGCGGATTTTCAGTTGAATTACGCATTATGGTTTATAGTTCAACAGCGCTTTCCCATCCATAGACTGAAGCCCCCGCGTAATCACTGGTCGATTGGAGCTCATGCTGGGCCCGCTTAAAGTCCTTGTGTTGTATATGGTCCCACCTCCTCTGCCCCCTTATAGCGCCAGGGCCATCGCTCGTCTCCCGCCCTGCAGCGGTGGTCAGACAGCAGCTTAAATATTGGAGCCGATGTTGGTGGTTTTTCACAAATCTCAAACAAACCCACTCTAAGAGCAGGGAACAAAAATTCATACATTATTGAGCATTGAAAAATAATTACCCTAAGGGTACAAGAGTTCTTTGTTTCCCCTACTCTGCTCGTGATACACTGAACATACACACCTCCACCCGCTAGCTTTTTAGGCCCTTCTTCAAAATCCACATAGCCCGTCTAGTGGCTCTGCCTCAAGGCCCGCCTGGCCGGGTCGACCGTCCAGCGTTCCCGTTCCTAGTGATCCTGGCTCTAACACCCTGTCGCCCTTCTAGTTGAATCGACCTATTAGCGACAGGTACCCTCGACGCCTCGAGCTCATTGGTCTTGGCCGTCTGACGTCATGGCCAGGTCTTCAAATACCACGCCCGCTTCATAGCAACAAGAAACAGTTAGCAGAACTACGATAACAAATTTGCTTTATGTTACAATGCACGCCCCCTTCCCAGCAACAAGAAGCAGCAGACATAACTACGGTAACAACTCCGCATCACGTTACAGTACTATGATGGAATGAAACGTGTTTTTCAAAATTCGAATGAAACAAGATTTAGAAGATGCTTTTTTAACTATGAATTCGATAAATAACGACTATAAACCACACCGGTAGGAAGAGGTCTAGTCACCACACCCCGTAAGGAGAGGACTAGTAGCCACATCCCGTAAGGAGTGGTCTAGTCACCACACCCCGTAAGGAGAGGACTAGTAGCCACACCCCGAAAGGAGTGGTCTAGTCACCACACCCCGTAAGGAGAGGACTAGTAGCCACACCCCGTAAGGAGAGGTCTAGTCACCACACCCCGTAAGGAGTGGTCTAGTCACCACACCCCGTAAGGAGAGGACTAGTAGCCACACCCCGAAAGGAGAGGACTAGTAGCCAGACCCCGTAGGGAGGGGAAAATCGACGTGCGCCAATCTCATTGACATGGAAGAATGCACAATCAACTTTGGGAGAACCTGAGATGTGGGTTCATTCATGGAGTGCAAATCTCACCCACCCCATGTGTCACTAGAACACAACACAAATGCTGACACAAGCATCTCATTACTCGGACATCAGGACCTGCTGGTTTAAGATCAACGAGAAGCACTGAACCCGTACAAGCCGTGTCCAACCTTTCATGCTGTCTTGGTGTAGTCGGTATAGCACCCAGATAGCCTCTTGGCTGTTCCGGGTACGATTCTCGGTGAAGGTGGTGGGTGATCTTTATCTCGATGAGCGTATACCAAGCTCAGATGAACTTTCAATAAATACAGCCTTGTTAATGCCGGAATCAAATTACACGCTTACCACTCCCGTGGCGCGGCGGGGATGTTGATGTAAGTAATAACACAGTATAGTACACGGTTTGTCAGGAGATACATGTGGCGCAAATAACGGCGCGTCTGTGCGGCGCAAAAAAACAGGGCGTCTATGTGGCGCAAATAGCGGCGCGTCTATGCGGCGCAAATAGCGATTTTTTGATGGACAGGGGAGGGGGTGACGGTGTGGGGTGGCAGTAGGGTTGTAGATGAAGGGTTAGTTAATGGCGTGTTGTGGGTATTATGGTGATGATGTGGGGATTGTGTGTGCATTCTTGTCTGTGTGTTTTGAGTTAGTAATATGGCGTGTGATGCTTAGTTGTAAGGTGTATGTACCCGTAAGGTTATTTGACTCGGCAGGGCACAAAAATGCGGACGGCAGGAGTTTAGCAGCAGGACACAAAGGTGCCGACAGCAGGAGCCAAGAGGCTACAAATAAATGAAATCCATATGTTGGGTTAGTATGGAACTCTAAATGTGCCACAGTTTACCATAAAGAGGGACAAGCATCATTACGGAGCGTTGGGTCGTCGATTACAACTCCCCGGCAACACCCATATCAGGCAATAGTACTGCAACAGTACTTAAGGCTAAAAGAATTCATAAAACAAATAACAGTTGTTTCCTTCCTGCAACTGCGCAAAATGACGCTTAATACAACTGCTTTTATCCAACATCAGTTGCTTCAAGTTCGGACTGAATTGATTTGTTGCTAATATAAACAGCATCGTCTAATTTACTTTAAATGTTATATTCAAAAATGGAAAACTCATTGCTAGGGGACGAAAATGTGATTAATTAATTAATAATGACTCAAGACTGCAGGAGTGACATTACCCATAGTAATGTGCTAATTTAATTAATCAGGGTGTAAGGATTAGGCTACACAATTGGCGCACACGAACATATAAACATCAAATACCTAAACCATGGTAAAATATATGTGAAGATATGTATGGTTCTCCAGGAGAGAAAGTCTGGAAAATTGCATAGAATGGAATGAACAATTTGTTGTTGAAAAAATACCAACATTCCACGTTGAATGTCTCAACACTGATGACACGAATACAAATGATTAATACGGAACAGAAAGGAAAAATGAAAGCAAAATCAGGTTATGTTCTAACTGCTTGTACGAGAAGTGGTATTGATGAAATAAAGCATTTAGCAATTATCATTCCCATACACATGGCATAAACAATCAATAATACATTAGTTTTACACTAATGATGCAGAGCCAAAAAATGGCAAGAGCAATCTATACGCAAAACAAGAAAAATAACTCATAATTTCACGTAGCTAACATGTGGAGCTAATTCAAGCCACTAGCAAAGTAAGAACTGCTGCACTTGGTTGACGTGATCAGTAAGAATTAAAAATATAGAAAACAAGAATGATAATATGACATGTTGAGAACTGATTCCGTAGGCGGCCAGAGACACTGCTCGCTGATTGCTCGACCAGGTCTTCAGGACCACTCTATGGTCATGAAAACTCAGGATTGTACCCGACCTGCATCAGACAACAACGACCAGTCATGTATCCGTCTATGGGATGCATGGGCATTTTGTTTTCGGCAAAGCAACCAAAATATCTCCGCTGCATAACTGGATCGCTTGTGGATTCTTTATCAATTTTATTATTATCCATGGGTACTGTAAATAGTTGGGGAACACCCTCCTTGCCGAATTTATTTGGAGGTCGCCGAGTGCATAACCTACCAGGAATAAGATCTTATTTGAACTGGGCCAGCTTCACAATTCACTGTTATGCGTATGTTTGCTCTTTTTCAAGGTTGACCACATCTTCCGAGTCGGTCGGCATTGTATATATAACAAATATAGGTAATTCTTCCTGCCTCGAAATTTTGGCTCGTAAGGAGATGAAAGCTGTTACGCGTCCCTAGAGCCGAAAGTGTTTGATGGTACGCTTAGAGCGTACTCTCTGAGGAACGATGATCTAATGTTGGTAACGCAGTTGCTGTTCACATCGACGATAACGTTTGTGATGGCGTTATGTTGGAAATAGTTGGGGTTGCGATTATATGTTCCGTTGTGTGCTTTTTCATCAATGAGAGATAGGGCTAATTTATGAGGAACGACCCCGTTAAATTGTGAATTGATGGAAATGAAGTTTTGACCGGTCGGGAACACGATTGTTTTGACAATGGGTCTGTCGAACACGTCTTTAATTGAGTCATTGTTTTTTGTGAGTGTTTTATTTAGAGCAAGCAATGCTGTAGTGTACGGAATAACCTTTTTACACCGTATTTTGCACGAGTCTACTACACAGATATACTCTTCATTGTCGTGCGATAGAAGACTGTGCTTGGTTTTGCCAGCTCCAAACGTATATTTACGCTGACATTGTCCTATAAATAACTGTTGCTCTCTGATACATCACTGTTTAGGGGTCCCATCAAATGTATACCATGTCGCTTACTTTCTTTAATCCACGTCTCATTATCGTTGAGATTAGCAAAATTCCCCCCAACGATGGCATCTGGAATGGCTGTTTGAAGTGATTTATGCATCAAATTCTATTAATAATCATATATTTATTCGCATTTGCACATTGCAAGGCATCTCCTATAGCATATGCTGAAGAATGCATTATCACACACTGGCATCGTCTCTATCAATGCGTGCACCTTTGGATAAAAAAAAACTATTATCCCACAATGCCATTGTATGCACATCGGCCCCCCGGACGGTTTCTTGACCACTCTAAAGAAAAGATGCCTCCTACGCTTTGTTGATGCTACCATAGTGAACAGGTGCTGTGTACCGCCATCCAAGGCGGTGTATATGCTACCATAGTGAATAGGTGCTGTGTACCGTCATTCAAGGCGGTGTATTTGTCTCGTTGGCGTAACGCTGGCAGACGGAACGGAGCCGGATCGGAGACGGATGGGGTAATTAACCGGTTTTTAGTGATACTAAACGTATTTAGATTAGGTTTTGAAC
>SDVV010045351.1:0-10073 GCA_016164225.1 Gammarus roeselii
TAGCGGCCTCTACCCTCCCACCTCCTCCCCTCCAGGCTCCGTCCCTCAGCGATAAACAATAGGCCTCTCATCTACCTTGCATACACGAATGCCCCCATCCAATGTTTACACCTCGTCCAGTCGTTTCATTTACTCAGTGCAACAGGATAGGAACACGCAGGGTTTGTCGTTACTTCAGTGTTCATCTGAAGGTATGCTTTGGTTCTAATTTGTTTCTAACTTGAATCTAATTCATAATACGTAATCAGAAAATACTATTGGGATTTTATATTGTATGAGTGGAAAATTTTGAGTACAGTGCCTATGCAGATAGTGAATTCGCCACTCAGATATCCTTTGTGTTACCCATCAAAAGGATACTCCTGTGTTGATTTGGTGGAAAAAAAATGACACGTTACTATTCCATGCAGCGGACACGTCACAATATAAATTCAATTAGTCGCAAACATAGAAAGTGCCAAATCACCTTCGTCTATCGTCTATGGTCCCCCTAAGTGTGTTTATGGTGCAGATGATATTGATGTTCACAACACTCTTGTCAATGTCGTCACAACAGTATCGCGCTCGGAGACTTCAATGTTCCTGACATTGATTGGGAAACTGACGAATGTACTGACACTGGCCAACGCCTGATTGATTTTGCTTAGCATAAGTTCATGACCGAAGTGGTAAAGAAACCTACATGATGCAGTTATATTCTTCATCGTCCGTTTAATGAAGAGACTCTCAGATCACCAGCGTTGTATTAGGCGAACCATTAGGAACCTGCGATCATTACCGTCTTCGGTTTACGATAGAAGTCGACTGGAAAACGTCGACTAACTGCGCTAAAGTGTAAATTTACCCGTCGGACGGGACGTCAATTTTGAAACATTTTTTTATTTACACCAGAAAATATTCCATTTTATCACATCCCGCGGAAGAACAGGCGATCAGCAGTCAATCAGCCTAAGCGCCTGAAGGTAAACCTGCAGCACCTTCAGTCACAATACACATGCAAAACCCTTGACAAAACTGAAACACCGGATTTAATAAGACGCAAAACCGAATTTATAATCGGATAAAGAGTCCTAAAGAAGGTTCTGAAACGTAAAATAAAGATTATGAAAATGATATTGCGATGAACGTTATAACTAACCCGCGTAGTTTCAGCTATGTATCGAGCATACAAAAATTCAAAATCTGTAATAGGTCTTCTTGAGAACGACAATGATGAGCTGGAAGCGGACGAGCCTAAGATGTGTCATGTTGAAGATTAATGTTCTGTATTTACGAGAGAGATCCGGATATTAAAATACTCAAGGATCATAACGAAAAGACGAATTGTAAACTTCAGCATAGGAATCTTTTCCCCTGCCAAAGTTATTAAATACGTGTATAAATTGAGTCAAAAAATGTCCAGGTTCAGACCAAGTTCATCCAAGAATACTGAAAGATGATAAGAACGAAATTGCCGAACACCTACCAAACAATTTTATCCAATCTCTCATAAATGGCACATGCCCCTCTCAATGGAAAGAGACCAACGTTACTTCAATGTTTGTGAATCGAACAAAAAGTGTCCCGGCAATTATCAACGAATTAGTCTCACCTCAGTCATTGTTAAATTGATGGGATGTTTGATTACTGATATAAAATTAAGGGATTCGTAGAAACAGACAAGTTGATAGGCGACACACAGTATGGCTTTAGGCACAATCAATCCTGTCATACTAACCTACTGTTTTATTAGGAATATAATCAACATTCACGACGCTTAATCTCCAATCAATGCCATGACTCAACCTTGACTTTCAAAAAGCCTCAGTGTCGCTTCGTTAGCAAATTGCATATCATCGTACTTAACGGAGTTCAACGTACTTAGCGGAGCTCTCTCCCTTAGGGGTGATGTTACATGCGGTGGGCCTCAAGGATCCGTGTTAGGGCCATTCCTCATCATAATTTCCATGAACGCCTTCGTTAATATCGTGTGTTCGAACGCTAAGTTAGGAGGAAAAGTGCAAACCGACCTCGCGTGCCAGCGGAACCAATTAAACTTGAACACATTTTTTGATAGTCAGAAGAGAGTCAAATGAAATTCCATGTCGACAAATGTATATGCACAGAAATCGTCATTACCCCAAACACGAATATTCAATGTCCGGAGAGAGAAACCGAAGTGATTCATCAAGGTGTCATCATTAGTACCGATTTAAATGCCAGCAAGCGTTATACCAATGCTGCCAAACAAAGGCAAAAAATGTCAGGTAAGACACCCTGCACTATCTCGTTCATATGCAGACACAGCATTCTTAAATTATAAAATGTATTTGCTTATCCCTACTTGGAGTATTTTGTCCAAATCTGACCTCTACATCTTAAAAGGGACATTATTATATTAGAGCAGATTCAACGTAGAGCTGTCCAAACGCATCTCTTTACTAGTCTAGTCTTTACTAGACTAGTCTTTACACAGACTAGTCGAATTCAACCATTACTTCATAGAGACGCGTCCAGTCAGAGGTGACATGATTGAAGTGTGGAACGCTATGAAAGGTAAGGCAGCGTCGACCGAGTGAACTGTTTCACGTTAGATGCGAATGGAGTGACTGGGAATAATGGAAACAAACCCGTTGGTAAGCGTTTCCAACTCGACATCACGAGCATAAAAAGTTGTCGAGGAATGGAACAAAATTCCACTGCATGCTTTAGACAGTTCGACAAATTCTTCCAAAATCGCCGCCAAATAGCTACCGGCTGTAGCACGCTTACCAGCATTTTCGTTAAAAAAAGCGTCAGGCATTACACCTTTATAGTTAAAATAGAATCCGGCATTAGCACGGTGGAAAAGGTGCCTGACGGTGTTCAGCAATGACACCGGACCGCTCCATCTCCATGTGCTCATTTTAGTTGCTTCGAGTACCATCGTTAAATCTTGTTTCCTACCACATACAACCCTTCCATTTTATGGTCTTTAATGCAGAAATTCAGACACATGATTCAGAACTAATCACCTTACTGTGAAAAGGCAACCTTGTCCAGGCCAAAGGGCCTCTTGTTGTCTTATTTCACTTGTAAACACTTGTAAGCCAGCGATATCTTTTATTTGCCTCCCTCAACGAGGTGAGTTCTCATTCCAACTCATGCAGAGTAAACCTTCAGGTTCAAAATTCAGCTGGCTCAAACTCAGAATTGTATCTGCCGTAATCAAACTTCGAATTGCACCTTCCTCCATCCATTGGGAACTCATCTGCACGTCAACAAGCAAGATCGCGGCCTCCATCCACTGTCTATGCTTCACTCAGAATGGGGATGAGAGCGTCGTCAAGGAAGATCAGAGAGATTACAGGCTAATACGGTTCGGATCATTGCTAAAATTGATCGCTCAAATAATTTAGTGAGGTACTTCCTCACCAAGTTAAGCGCTGATTTTTAATTCCAAAATATTTCTTATTCACGGTTGGATGTATCAAGCTTCTAATTTTACCAAAAATATAAAAATAACTACACATTTATCCATTGAACTTAATTTATTTATTTCAATTTTATCAAGATAATTACGAGGATTTTTTTTTGGCGAAATTTCTAAAGACACCTGAAAGATTGTAGAAATGTTTTAGAGACTGAAAACAGCTCTGCACCAGTCTGTGGTTTTCTGAACTCTGCCTCAAGGCTGATTCCGTCCCCCGTTGGTCGACTGTGAGTTGAGCTGATTGGAGAACACAATACTGTTCGGTTATTTCAACCTTTACTGGATTCTCCAATCACGTAGAGCTTCATTAGTTCTATTAGTTTGTCTAAGCTACACCAGCCGCGTTTGTTTAGCCGATTCTTCACGTGATCAATCATCCTAAAATTTTCTACATGAACATTGTTTTCTTAAAAATTTATATCCAAGTCGACTAGTTGTTTAAATGTGATGAAATCAAAGCTTTGATTACAAGAAGCCTCTCAAACAGAATTGTTTGTAATAATGTTCTTGGTTTTATTATTATACCAACAATGGTTTGTCTTCATTTCAACCTTGAATCACCTATAAGTCAATTAACGACCAGATAATATGAAAGTTCGTAACGAAGGAAACTTCATCTTCACTGCTATAGCTAGCTATGGGCCAGATTCTGCTATAAATACATAGCTAAATATTGCTGTTTGATACTCAGAATGAACGTGTTATTTGTAGGTTGTTCACGAACGCTGTATTGGACAAATATGAACTAAATGGATTAGGTAGGGTGTTGCATTTATACATATTTCTATTTTTTTCAATTCGAAAGTGGTAGTATATGAATAAACAATGGTACCCTAATCTAACAAATCGAACGATGCTGCCATATAAAGCAATAATATGCTAGGTATTTTATCCCGTTTTATATCGATAAAAAACAGAGTATTCTGCTCAATTCTGGTCTCCATATCATAGAGAAGGCGTTAATAAATTATATAAGGTTCAACGTAGAGCAACCAAACTTATCCATTCGCTGTGCAGTAAATCGTACAAAGACAGACTACACGAACTCGACCTTTATTCGCTAGAGCGGCGTCGATCGAGGTCTGGAAAATTATGAAGAGTAAGGTAAACGTTGACCGAGCGAGCCTTCTCACTCTGGATGCGAGCGGAGTGACCAGGAATAATGGATACAAAATCGTTGCCACTCGACATCATAGGCTTTTTTTCACGTATAGAGTTGTCGAAAAATGGAACAAACTTCCATTGGAGATCAAAACGGTAGAGTCACTGCTCGACAAATTCTAAGTGAATCGCCGTTAAATAGCTAACCTTTCCCTTTCTTGATCTCTAGCTTTTAGACGTTCCAATTCAGAACAAATTGTCTTACTATCAGAAGGCAACCTAGTTTGAGCCAAAAGGCATGTTGTTGTCTTTTTACACTTGTAAACACTCCAGGTGGTCATAGGAGGAGGGGACGAGTGGAGGGTGGCAGCCTAAGAAATCAAATATCGCTACGTCAAATGATCACATCATAAAACACATGCAACTGAATTCTGCTAAATAGTGCACTTATGAAGCCTAGGTGGATTGATGTGCTGGCGGGGCAGATTATGGAAACCTATGAATTGCGGAGGGAGAAGTTCGATTCAATTCCAAATTAAAAAGAAAGTAAATGGGGTATAGCAAACTTACCAGTGTACTTACCGACCACTAAGGTCTCACTTAATTTTAGTTGAATTCACATTCGGGCATCATTTTCATACCATCCCAAAACTAACAGGGAGTGCCATAGGCGGCGAGGCAGAAACGTAATAATGATTACAGGAGGGAAGACTGCAGGTGAAGGCTTCTCAATCATTTCTGTGATAAGAATTGTTCCCTAAAACTCTTGAAGAAATCATTATTTTTTTATTAACAATGAGAAATAAAAGACAAAGATACACAGCCCTCTCATCCATAGCAGGACGATTGGATGACACTATAAACCTTACAGTCGCCGAGGCAAGGTGTCTGGTCCCTTGTTAGCCCGCCACACAAGGAGCCAGCTTAAAGCAGCGAACTCATTAGGGCCGCATCAACCTTCTCCCTTCGCAAGCATTCCCCCTCCTACCCCTTGCATCCTCTCTTGTTTCATCCACTGTTACTTCTGTCACGCAATGCACTCTGTCACGCAATGCACTCTGTCACGCAATGTACTCTGTCACTCAATGCACTCTGTCACTCAATGCACTGTGTCACGCAATGCACTCTGTCACGCAATGCACTCTGTCACGCAATGCACTCTGTCACGCAATGTACTCTGTCACGCAATGCACTCTGTCACGCAATGCACTCTGTCACTCATACACTGTCACTCATACACTCTGTCACTCAATGCACTCTGTCACTCAATGCACTCGGTCACGCAATGCACTCTGACACGCGATGCACTCTGTCACGCAATGCACTCTGTCACGCAATGCACTCTGTCACGCAATGCACTCTGTCACGCAATGCACTCTGTCAGGCAATGCACTCTGTCACGCAATGCACTCTGCCACTCATACACTCTGTCACTCAATGCACTCTGTCACGCAATGCACTCTGTCAGTCATACACTCTGTCACGCAATGCACTCTGTCACGCAGTGCACTCTGTCACTCATACACTCTGTCACGCAATGCACTCTGTCACGCAATGCACTCTGTCACGCAGTGCACTCTGTCACTCATACACTCGGTCACGCAATGCACTCTGTCACGCAATGCACTCTGTCACTCATACACTCTGTCACTCATACACTCTGTCACTCAATGCACTCTGTCACTCAATACACTCTTCTCAAATAGAATGATACTATAACTCGGTGTCACTTAAAGTCTTCTATCAGTGGCACTCATTTCTACATTCAGCCCGTTTTCATCCATTTCCATTCATCCATTCTCTGCATGGGCTCTATCAGACAGCTCTTTCATCACACACATAATGATTAAATTAGTAGCTCCTTACTTCTATCAAACAACTCCCATTCTTCGGATCTCTTACATACAATCCAGCCGGAAAAACTACACTCTCATACCAACTAGACTACTTTCAGAGCCACGGTTCGGAGCCGCAACACAACCTTCAGTGCCCTTTCGTCTCACGCCCTTAATTCACTCAAAACTAAACATCATCTCAGTTTTCATGCCTCCTCTCATATTCCCTTGTGAGCACAATAATTTAAAACATTCATCTCCCACCATGTCTGAGCTCACTTGCACTGCCCTTCTTGCATACTAGCTCATTTATTTTAAACCAAAATTACTAGCACCTTCCTCCTCGTACCACACACACATACACACAATTGGATAGAGGTCCAAAACAGGTAGATGGGATTTTCAGGTAGAATGGTCCAACAGCTGAATAGCAATATGAATGCTTCAAAAATGAACAAGAACAAGTAATGATTGTCATCAATGAAGCATGCTCAATTTTCAGAATAGTGAATAACATTGAGATATCAATTGAAACACTAATTGAAGATTATGAACATATTTTTTCAAAACCTATTTGTTCTTGATAATTATCTTATCACACTCGGTCACCACAATTTGAAAAAAATGCGACATTTTGGTCTCAAACATTATTATACATGAGAATTATTAGAGCAAATGGGTCTTAAAAATTTATAAGATAAGTTTGTTTCATTTGCAAATTAGATGGCCTCAAAAAGACAGGATGAAGAGAAAAAGGACGCGCTCTCAGGTGAAGATAAGATATGTATTCATATGGATTTTTTTAAGCGTTACAGGTATAGGCGACCTAAATGGGAACACGAGCAGATAGACCCTAACCTAGAATCTGATGTGGAAAAATTCTGACAGAAAATTGCTTCTTTCAGAACTTCATACGTAAAATCATGAATGAAAATCACCATATTCAATCTGACGGGTAGAAAGATTGCTTATAAATAATGCAGATTGAGAATAGTCACCATAACGGGCAGTACATGGGAATATTGGCCGCTCAAGTGCACTATTAGATGAGTTTCTGATCAGATTGAGTTTATGCGCTGAATCTGCGACGATTTGAATTCGCAGATGCACTACGTCTTGAATTTCCTACTTAGAATATTGATAAACCAGTTAAAAAAAGTAGGTAGTATTTTTTTCTTCGAAAGATGTTTCGTTTGCAACATCTCTTTTCTCGTCAAATAAGCAGTCCTGGCCAGTTTGTACTTCACTTTACATTTTTCCAGGTTAGTACTCAAGGCTTTAACTCATTAATTTGTTCTTTAAACCAAGATCTGGGCGACTGAGTGGTGGATCCATTACTTTTCAAACAGGGCAACTAATCTCATTATTAAGTCAGAAGGCCTGTCAATCAATGTTTCAACTGTTAACTGCGTCTCCCAGTAAATCTAGGTAACTGTTAGTCTGGGTTTTGTGGGAGGAGATGGCGAGATCTCTAGCAAAGCTGCTTATGACTGAATTGATACCAGCGTTGGGCTCCTTCAAATTTATGCGATGCTCGGGCTTATTTTCACTATTATTATCATACAAATTATAAACTTCTCCGGTCTTCTGAGCCGATTCGAGTTTTGAAGATTAAATATATCTTATACTCCTTTTTTTAGGTGTCTGCCTTCATCTACAGGGTTTGTATGAAGCTGACATGAGGCGGAACCTCTGAGCTACCAGGTGACTCATCACAGTAGTTCTATTGCCAAATGTATTTACCCAGCAATTTTTTTTCGATTGTTCAGACCCTGGGTGCACGGCTGGCTATGTATCGGACCAAGTTAGATCAAGGATCAATATTTTTAGACTTCACTGTATTGCCTATTACCCGGGACCGGTCTTTTCATGTAAGCTGTTACCATTCAAATATCCATTCTATCCATGTTCATCTGAGCTTCCATAACTTCCCAATTCAGTGTTGTTGACAACTGCCTCTTGTTAGCATGAACTTCATCTATGCATATACTTGTGTATGAACTTCATCTATGCATAAACTTGTGTATGAACTTCATCTATGCATATACTTGTGTATGAACTTCATCTATGCGTATACTTGTGTATGAGCTTTATCCATGCATATACTTGTGTATGAACTTTATCCATGCATATACTTGTGTATGAACTTTATCCATGCATATACTTGTGTATGAACTTCATCCATGCATATACTTGTGTATGAACTTTATCCATGCATATACTTGTGTATGAACTTCATCCATGCATATACTTGTGTATGAACTTTATCCATGCATATACTTGTGTATGAACTTCATCCATGCATATACTTGTGTATGAACTTTATCCATGCATATACTTGTGTATGAACTTCATCCATGCATATACTTGTGTATGAACTTTATCCATGCATATACTTGTGAATGAACTTCATCCATGCATATACTTGTGTATGAACTTCATCCATGCATATACTTGTGTATGAACTTTATCCATGCATATACTTGTGTATGAACTTCATCTATGCATATACTTGTGTATGAACTTCATCTATGCATATACTTGTGTATGAACTTCATCCATGCATATACTTGTGTATGAACTTCATCCATGCATACACTTGTGTATGAACTTCATCTATGCATATACTTGTGTATGAACTTTATCCATGCATATACTTGTGTATGAACTTCATCTATGCATAAACTTGTGTATGAACTTCATCTATGCATATACTTGTGTATGAACTTCATCCATGCATATACTTGTGTATGGACTTCATCAATACATATACTTGTAAGGCAGCAAACCATGCAAACTCAACCATTCCATGTGTTGCTTGTTTGGTCGTTGACATCATACTTCGTGTAAATGGGGCTGTTCAAACGAAATGGGGCGAATTGTAAATTCATTTTCGTAAGAATACCGTCAAATGGCGGACCCTTCAAACGAGAAAAACAATATTATTGTAGGCATGCAATAACTCATCTAACTTAGGTTTCAAATTAGCAACATTGGAAAACTTGCTTATTGACTAGTACATTGAACAGGACAACAGACAAAGGAAGTTATCGTCTTCCATTCAATCTCTAAATTATGTTAGATAATTTATAATGTATGAAAGTTCTCTACATTATGAGATGACACGAGTGAATGAGAATATAAATGTGAATAGTTACTGTTGAAGTGGTGAGTTATTATTGCCAGTCGAATGAGTGGATCAATAAACAATAGAAAGGTTTTGTATAAGTGACAAAACTGTTTATCACTCGTAATTGGAGGAGTGGATCCACTCCTCGTTTGGCACTAAAAAACAGCCTCTCTGTAGCCAGGCGCACTTGAGCAGCAGAGCCGATATAAATTGATAACTTCAATTAATGACCATCAAACCGTCCATTTCAGCGACTAAAACGGACACTGCGTTGCGGTTGCAGCGCATGGCAATTGATTGCATCGGTGATGACACCAATTAAATGATTAGCATGAGGATTTGATATCGGAAAACGTAGATTTTTCAACAAAAAAACGTGTGTTTCAATTATTAACGTTCGATTATTGAATTACAAAGCCAAAGTTAGAAACAGTCGTGAATAAACGAGATCGAGATACTATCAGCACACACTGTAATTTAGATATTTTGCACATGGTATATAAAATATTGATGCAAAAAAATCGTTGCACTGTATTATACATAGATAAAAATATAT
>SDVV010045352.1:0-10073 GCA_016164225.1 Gammarus roeselii
TATATATTATTTTTCCACTGCTCGAAGAATAAAACAGTGAGTGTGTAAGCATTTCTTAAAAGTATTTTTTAGAGACGGCATTTTCTTTTATTTTGAGAGATGTTTATTTGCGGAGAATAAAAAAATCTACATAAAACGAGATAGGACTACCGAGCATAGGATCTGAGGCTTAAATGCAACCCAAACAGCAATATGTTCCCCATATAGCATCTTGGGTATCCACCTCATGCATAGACGGGAAACATTACATTTGCATTCGACTTATAATAATTATGCCGTCAGAATGATGTAGGAGGAAGAATGTAATCCTATGACATAAATAATTTCTTGATATCTGTGTTAATTATGTAATGTTCTATCATTGTTCACTCACACACCTAGAAAATACTCGTATTATGGAAATGTTACTAATATTATAGAATATAAACCTCTTCGGTTGCAGCATTCATTTTTTATCTCGTTTGCCACCAGCCCCCCACTATGCGACACTCCATCTGTACCGCACCCGACACAAACAGAAATATTTAGTAGCCCCGACAACCATTCGACCATCATAACTACACTTCTCTGTAGGCACTAAGTCGTTGCCCGTAGTAACCAATAGTGTTCTTTACTTTCAGAGCCTATACCGCCTACTGCACCTCTTCAATGGCAAATCCTACAAAAAATAATTTGGTTCAAAGTTGGCATCCGTGCACCACCACCCACCCTAATCGACAATATCGGCCTCTCGGACGTTGTTACTCTGGGTGGTGGACGCAATCAACTACTCCTCAAAATACTCGCCCCACCTCTCTAGTACATTTCCGCTCCCCATCAACACCCGTCTGATTACATCTTTCACCACTGCCCTCCGGTCTTCCACTTCCTCACCCTCATCGAGCAATGGAACTACTTGTTCTTCTCAAAATTCTCGCACAACCACCAACCCCACCTTGCATAAACCTCCTCTTTGCTCTCCTCAGCACACGCTTCACTTCCTTTTTCCTTCTCTGAACAGTTGTTGTAGGGCACCACCGACCTCGCCTACAACTATTCCCCAGAAGCGCTTCTCGTCGCACCACCGCCTTTTTTAAACTCTTAGTCCCACCACTTAACCCTTCCTCACACACCCGTTCACTATGTTATTCCTCCTTCATAGTCTACTGGAACTCCTCCTCACTTCTCGTCCTCCGCTTCCTCCTCTGTTCCGCTTCAGCCAATGCTCCATTCTCAATCTTCACTCCATCTGAAGATGATCAGACATTTCTAGTCACTTCCCTCTTAACACCCGCACTTCCAACAGCCTGCCCACACTCGCCTCGAAATCAGCACCATTGGCTATCTTCAGTCATGTGTTTTTAAAGAGGCTCAAGTTCCCCTGTACCACCTCGTTCAATCAATCTACAATACTGTCAATACTCTCTCTCTCTCTCTCAAGGCTGATCCAAAATGCTACCTCTCCATCTCCCTTCTCTCGCTTCCTGGACTTTGGGCCCTCACAAACACCCATATTTTTTTACCTAAGATGACCGAAGTTCACCCACATAAGACTACAGGACCCTTCCATCCATCCCGTAACGCTACTACTAACCAACCAGTCACTCAGTATCAACACCACACCTTCTCGTGCTCAACCTTCCTCCTGGCTCGAATTACTTTCTCTTGCCACTCCAAACTTACATTCAACCCTTCCTATCAACTTTGTCTTGCTCAGCGCCCTCACGTCACATCAAATTACTCCTCTCAAACATCTCACTACTCTTTCTCCTCTTTGCTTCACCGGTACTGCAACCACGCACATTTGGCGAGCCTTAGGAGTTGGGTTCAGAGTGGCGTGTGCTTCTCCTCCACTCGCTCGTCTTGTCGTCTTAGAGCGAGAAATTTTCTGAGGAAGGTCCCCAGCCCCCTTGCTCCGCTCATAATCCATGGATACTGCAAGCGGAATCCCTCTCGGGGTACCTTCTGTTTCAGATTCTCTCATTAACACATTCTAAAATCAATCCACGCTAAATTATCAGCCGGAGATGAAATACACTATTTTTATTGAAAAATTTCCTCTGCATAATAAAATGTGGTTTCATATTGTAAAACGGTCTACACATAGTTAGATTGAACGTTATTAATACGCAGTTTTTTTGCAAAGTCTGTTCTAAAAATAAATCGTATTGAAGGTCCTTATTATTAAAGTGATGAAATCGCGGGGGTGTGATTGGAGACAGGGCGCAGCTAGGACCCTAAGATCCAAACAATGGAGGACGGCACAAATGAATGGAGGTCTAATTAGGCAAGCTTTATTACCGTCCATTCCAAGAACATTGGTAAATCCGTTCCTTGCTCACTCGGGAAATGCATCGCTATGCGTCGAAACTGCATCTTATATTCAATTGAGCTGGAATGTTCTTAAGTGGTCACTTTGCTAAGTCTGGTAGACCACACACGAGTACTGAATCAATTGCCACATGAATAATTATTTTTGTATCCAAAAAAATCTTATAAATCAAATAAAATTTCATCCGTGATGTCCAACAAACGGTAGTTACTAAATGTCACTAGTTGTGCACCGTCGGTGGGATTAGCATCGCAGAGTTGAGGATGTCATTATGGTTGGAATATATGAAGTGGACATACAGCATGGTCATTCATTGACGTATTTGTGTTAGCCGAGTAAAGTTTTGCACTCGTTTACATCGTTCTGTATCATGCACCCATTACGTGGCCCTGGTATCATACCTTGCATCTATTGCTTGGCAATCACCTATTGATCGATAGAATGTCATGTTACTGGAACCCATAGATAATAAAACATAACTCAGCTGCAATTTACGCCGTTCATTTCGTTTGAGGTGAACAGGAGGCGTTAAAGGAGGGTTGGTGATTTGAAAAGCAATATTGTTCTATATTCGATTGAATGAAAGCATTTTGTTGCATTTTCAGCATCTCTGGACAATCAACAAACCAAGCTCCGACAATTAGCGCAGTTACCTATGAATAGAGAGTCATCGTTTTCTTGTTCCATCTATATGTAAAAAACCTTCATGTTTTGTGGATAAACTCTGAAAAATTTTCGTCTGCTATCAGTCAAGAAATTTTTAAGTTTGTTTGATACTAGATGTGTTTCTACTAATTAAACTGCGAAGTGGTGAGAATTTTTTTTAAGACTTCAACGGATTTTGCCATCACCGAACGAAGAAAATATGCGTTCATCTAAAATATTCCAACAAAACAATTAGCCAGTCTACGGTATTGCAAACGAAAATCGACTACCCACACTCCCCGTCGGGCCGTCATTACACTCATACCTGGTTTGAAATGTAACCATTGCCCGAAGTTTTTTTTAATTTATTTAATAAAATGACTAGGGCCTAATTGGACTTTTCATAGCAACATTTCCTGTTGCAAAGAATGTACTGTTGACGTTAGGCAATGTAATCAATTGCTAAACCAATATGGTTTTGTTTAAAAAAACAGAGTTACTCGATTCGTGCATTGATTATGCAATTCTCCTATTCATCGCCGGCATAGGGTGAGTCATAGTCTAGTGACCTAAACATGTTTCATTCTGATCTTCTACATGCCAAGCAAGGAATTTCAGTGCGTCCTCTGGATAACTGAAACGCATCCAGTTCTTCAAAATGCGTTCCAGCGGTTTTCGATGCCTAATCAGAGTCGAAATAAAATATGAGTAGGTGATTAATTATCTGGCTGCCCAAACTGGCCGCCAGGCAGCATGGTGACCCTATGAGGCCAGAATAAATCCAGGGATGCCTACTGAACGTCTATAGAATCTGATCCGTCCGTTGTTGTGGATGTGTGGTTATGTTTATGGTTGGTATATGCTGTATAGTTCATGACGGAACTGTTCCGGTTGAAAAAATATGGCCCTTTCTGAACGTATCCTCTCATGACTCTTGTGGGGCTTGTATGTTTCAATGAACAGTCGAAGCAGTGACGCACAGAAAGAAAAACTCAAAGGTTGGAGCCATACTCACTTCTTATGGTGGCTCCTTGTTTATTGCCATAGATGAAGCTCATAGTTCATTTGCATAGAGACCCGTAAGGCTTGGTCTGCCTCTGTGTCGGTTCAAGTATGTTCTTAGAACGGACTTAGAACGGTCACACTCAGGTTATGTTAAGCCTGTATTTCAACTACATGGAAGTTTCATACGCATCTACCAACATATTTTACAACGATTTATATATTACAAATAAATACATTACATCTATTTCATTTTTTTTTATCCTGTTTTGATAATCAATATACGCAAAAATAAAATATTTTTCTTTGTCCGTTAGTCACCCTTTACCATGGCGTAAAAATTAAAAAAGTAATATACAGGTCACGGAGGGTTACTGATACGCAGTAAATATATTTTTAATAGAACAAACAAATGCCGCAATCACGAAAACAGCAAAAAGGAGAGTTGTGACGGGTTCTTGAAAATACGGTCATTGAAAGAAAATAAAATTTACCTTACTATACTGATGGAACAGAGGTTCTTTGAAGGAGGGTGGAACTCAAGGACGGAAGATGATAGCAGCGGACGACAGAGGAGAGACAAGGACGAGGATGGAAACCAGGGACGGACAGAAATAAATCGGACCTATATTTGATTTTCTATTTTGAGAATGTTTCAATTTTACCGTCAGTGTCACAAATACTCAAATGCGTGGCTTATAAAACATTGACATAAAAGCCGACCAAATCTTTCTTTCAACGCTGAACATCCATTTGAATTAGGGCACGTCAGTCAGAACAATTGAGCATCAATGTAATTTGTTTGATCATCAATGTGATTTCGGGGGGACTATCTCATCATTTTTAAATCAACAAACAAGCCCACACTGCCTTTAAAAGGCTTGGGTAGTAACAGTGTGCATATTTTCTGTCCTTTCCATTAGCAGAGCTAGAACATTTTTCCATGCCCTAATTAGGAGAGCTCATTAGCTATCAGTTTTCTATTGCTCGTAGGAGCTGGTGACGACAAGCCGACAGTGCTGGAAATCCTGAAATGACGGTCCCTCAGCTGACGAAGAATGAATAACTTGATTTTTTGAGAATTCGACCGTGTATGAGTCTTTGTGTGACATTTCAGCATTACCATATTGTAATCCGATTTTTTTTTGTATACAAAAACTAAGAAAAAAAAGTAGCGAAAGTTTCGCTTCAACATTATTCTGCACGCTTTTTTAAGGATATTCACACCCAGTCCTAAATGTGAGGCGGTGCTAACGTCGGCGAACGTTAACTAGGCATTAATTTTGACTGAACTTCCACGGTGTTAACTTTTCATTGAAAGAAGAGGGCCTGTCCAGATCATTGAATTGAAATAAACCTGGTAAATGATGCCTTCCATTACATGGCGATGAGCAAAACCTACCCCAATAAGACCCTTAACATCTCCTTGCCCCCCTCAGCATCTTTTTGCCCCATTCCCCACTGCCCTTTTCATAACGCTCACCGACCCAACTCAAAAGGCCCCTGCACTCAACAAGATGCAAAGGACAAAGTGGCCGATAATCAATGGGGGTGCAGCGACACAATGAAGCCATGTGACCTGTGTTGGAAGGGGCGGTGTGAGGGATGTATGCTTAGGGTAGATATGAAGACATTTGGAATAAAGTACATAATATGTGGACGGTAGCGTATAAAAGAACCAGCCTATGGTAATATAGAGTGCAGATAACATAAGGTAATCCTTCATCTACTGGTTGACAGATGAGGATATAAGGAAATATTGATGGTAAGGAAAATATCTCAGGTAGCAGAACCAGCGAACTATGCAAATCCACGAAAATCCGAAACCAATTATAACGGATAAATTCACGAATATGACCCAAACTAATCATAACGGATTCATACTTGCCATGAAGAATGTTATCTTCATTAAAGAGTTGGATGGACGATCGAATAAAGGCTCCTGGATTGATCTGAAGATTCCTATAAATTGACATGGAACAACTCGCCGACAATGCATGCACCTCGAACCATCCTTGACTTTCTTCAAGTCAATGTAGGCCTGACGTAAGTGCAAACAAAAAGAAATTAGACATCACTTCAAAGTTTTCACTTCTGCCAATCTTGTAAATGAAGCCAAATGTCGTCATTAATAATTCAACGTCAAATAAGGTCCATCTTTCGTTGAAATTGTAGGATGAGGATAGTGTAGGATGAGGGTTGTGTTGGATGAGGGTAGTGTGGGATGAGGGTAGTGTAGGATGAGGGGATGAGGGTAGTGTATTATGAGGGTTATGTAGGATGTGGGTAGTGTAAAATGTGGGTAGTGTATTATGAGGGTTGTGTATTATGAGGGTAGTGTAGGGTGAGGGTAGTATAGGATGAGGGTAGTGTAGGGTGAAAGTAGTGTATTATGAGAGTAGTGTAGGATGAGGGTTTTGTATTATGAAGGTAATGTAGAATGAGGGTAGTGTATTAGGAGGGTAGTGTATTATGAGGGTAGGGTATTATGAGGGTAGTGTATTATGAGGGTTGGTTATGATGAGGGTGGTATAGGATAAGAGTAGTGTAGGATCAGGGTAGTGTATAGTGAGTGTAGTGTATTATGAGGGTAGTGTAGGATGAGGGTAGTGTAGGATGAGGGTAGTGTATTATGAAGGTATTGTAGGATGAGGGTAGTGTATTATGAGGGTAGGGTAGGATGATGTTAGTGTATTATAAGGGAAGTGCAGGATAAGGGTTGTGTATAATGATAGTATTCTAGGATGAGGGTAGTGTAGGATGAGGGTAGTGTAGGATAAAGGTGATGTATTATGAGGGTAGCATAAGATAAGGGTAGTGTAGGATGAGGTCAGAGTAAGATGACGGTAGTGTAGGATGATGGTAGTGCATTATGAGGTTAGTGTAGGATGAGGGAGTGTATTATGAGGGTAGTGTAGGATGAGGGTAATGTAGGATGAGGGTAGTGCATTATGAGGGTATGGTAGGATGAGGGTAGTGTAGGATGAGGGTACGGATCATTTGAGAAGTTTGGGTAGGATGGGCTCGACATTGATGAGTGGGCGTACGACAGTAGCTGTGTCGAGGGGTTACCTGGAGATTAACAGAATCGTCTTGGGATAAACAGAATAAAATCTGAAGGTGTTTCTATTCTGTCTATCGCCAAACGATAAGGGGATCGCTGATGGGATTTTTTTCCGATTTACTGGGTAGGTTCAATGACCAATTATTATACAGTCCTACCTCTTGTAGACATACTCAGTTCCGCCCATTTCCTTACGTGAGCTCACACTGCACTCAGTCCCTAAATTTTATTGAGGCAAACACTTTCTAACTCAGAAGCTCAACTAGAGAATTAGTGGAATATATTTTTGAAATTTTATGATATATTCCTCATCCCTACCGACAAACAAACGCTCGTAAATTTCAAAACTCTTCGAATTTCCTTTTGTAAAATCCATCCCCACCTCACTGCCGCCGGCTTCAGGTTGTTGCACCTCCATGTGTTCTGGCAAACTAAAATCTAAGTCCAGGGCCCTTAGCGGATAGGGTCACTAGCATTCGCTTTGATGAGTAAAAGTTCAAGGATTGTTATCAAGAGTGTTATCAAGTTGAAAGGAATCTTTGGAAGTTCACAACTGACCAATAACATTTTTGGAAGCGAAATTAATTAAATCTAAAAAGTGTATGTACATTGGGGTGGTATTATCGTAGCCATTTTTTGAGCGAAGTGCAGACAGCGATAATCCCTTAATGTTCACAGAGGTCCTTGTCAATCGATCGACATGCTCCATCTTTTTCCTCACCTTCGCCAGGATCAGCCGGTAGCACTCCTCTTGGTCGAGACAAGCAGCGAAGGAAAGAGGATACTCGCCCCAGTACACGTACCTGAAACATTGACAAACGAAGTTTTTGTCACACATTTTGGAAAATATTTTAGCATCTATTTTGAGACATTTTTTGGGCTATGTTTTGGTATCTGTCTTGGATAAATATTCCGTAACGTATTTTGATGTCACGTTTGGAAAGCATTTTGGAACATATTTTGGTATCTGCTTTGGGACATATATTGGCATATTGTGGTATCATGTTTTGGAGCATGTTTTAGGCCATGTTTTCATATCTGTTTTGTGACATATTCGGGGCATGTTATGGTATCTGTTTTGGACCATATTTTGGAACATATTTTGTATCTGTTTTCTGATATATCTTAGGATATATACTGGGACATATCTTGTGATTTGTTTCCTAGTGGCTGTCGTCATATTGGCTCTTTAGTTGTTTTGGCGACTACATGAGGAGACAAAGCAATAAATATTATTGAGGTGCATAAGACCAGTTTAGGGTTTCTGTATCACTGTGGCGGTAGGAATAACAGTTCACGAGGAACGTTGTTATAAGGACCTTGCTTTCCCCCGCACTTCATCTAGTTATCATCAGCAACCGAGTAGCCAAATATTATAACATCAAAATAAGTATTGCTTCCTGGTCCTTCAAATCAAATAAAATGACTGCCATTTACCTAAATAGCTGTTTTTCTTTGTTATTAACAATAGCAATTCACAAGAGACGTTCCTATGCCTTACGATGGGTTCCTTGAGCCACCTACCCGTACTTGGCCTACGCGATCACAGCGTCCTTTCACAGCCTACCCATGCACTCAGTCCTAATTGAGTTTCCCACCCCCAGAGACGCTATAAAAGGCTGCCGCATGCGTTTGACTTGGTGATGGCTTGATGGATCTACTGTGATGTGTTGAGGGACCACACAGAGAGAATTTTAGTGAACATAAATTTTTGTTACCCGAACTGCTGTACGTCTGAATAAAATAAAATTGTACACTCTCTAACCACAGTTATTTTAACGATGAAATTACCAGAATACAAAAAAAAATCTATTTAAACAAACCTTAAGTTCCAGGCATCGTGCAGGTCTGTTTTTAAAAACAATCTGCTGTTATCAGGAAAAAATATGTTCAAGGGCGTTGGATGACCATCTACAGCCTGAGGATAAGATTGACATGATGATGTTCGGAGTTAAAAGACAGTTTACTTTGCATTCAAATAACGTTGTGGCATAATGATTCTGTCCGCATGGGCATCATGACTGTGCTGTAAACAAAACTTAGCAGATTGGCAGGCCAATAGCTTAATTGAGCGCGTCCCTCCGGCCTTCATCATAACATTTTATTTGTTATTGAGGCCAGAGATTCCCAGAGCAGCCCTGCCTCGTCTGAAGATTTAATAGAAGAAAGATGTCCCAGCTCGTTAATGTCCCGGCTCGTTAAGGGCCCGGCTCGTTAATGTCCCGGCTCGTTAATGTCCCGGCTCGTTAATGTCCCGGCTCGTTAATGTCCCGGCTCGTGAATGCCCCGGCTCGTTAATGTCACGGCTCGTAAAGGCCCGGCTCGTTGATGTCTCATCTCGTTTATGTCCCGGCTCGTGAATGTCCCGGCTCGTTAATGTCCGGGCTCGTTAATGTCCCGGCTTGTTAATGTATCGGCTCGTTAATGTATCGGCTCGTTAATGTCCCGGCTCGTTAATGTCCCGGTTCGTTAATTTCCCGGCTCGTTAATGTCCCGGCTCGTTAATGTCCCGGCTCGTTAATGTCTCGGCTCGTTAATATCCCGGCTCGTTAATGTCTCGACTCATTAATGTCCCGGCTCGTTAAGGTCCCGGCTCGTTAATGTCCCGGCTCGTTAATGTCCCGGCTCGTGAATGTCCCGGCTCGTTATGAGCGGTGTTCACGCCCATAATTCAGAGAAATTCATCGAGAACTCTTAGATGTTTCTTAGACTGGACGTGCTAATTAAAAGCTCACAAAAACATCAACACAGAGAATAACTCGGTCACTGTCTTCATAGACGATATTTCTCGCTGACTATGTCATCTTCAAGGCGAGTTGCGTGTGAAAGAAACTTTAGCATCAGTTAAAATTCATCACGAGGGCGTGGCTTAACGATAAATTATCGGTAGCTTAAATCGAGGTATCATAACTCGAATGGTATTTTTTTTTAAACTTCACCAAACTAATTTAGTTTCGGTTCCTACTTGAAACTCATTGCAATGGTCATCATGTATGTATGTATGTATGTACGTGCATGTGTATATTCGAGCATATGTACTTGTACATGAGT
>SDVV010045353.1:0-10073 GCA_016164225.1 Gammarus roeselii
CACCACATACAATACACTGGATCAGGACTACCTCCCACCACATACAATACACTGGACCAGGACTACCTCCCACCACATACAATACACTGGACCAGGACTACCTCCCACCACATACAATACACTGGATCAGGACTATCTCGCACCCCATACAATACACTGGACCAGGACTACCTCCCACCACATACAAACACTGGACCAGGACTACCTCCCACCACATACAATACACTGGACCAGGACTACCTCCCACCACATACAATACACTGAACCAGGACTACCTCCAACCACATACAATACACTGGACCAGGACTACCTCCTACCACATACAATACACTGGACCAGGACTATCTCCCACCACATATAATACACTGAACCATGACTACCTCCCACCACATACAATACACTGGACCAGGACTACCTCCGTCCACATACAATACACTGGACCAGGACTACCTCCCACCACATACAATACACTGGACCAGGACTACCTCCCACCCCATACAATACACTGGACCAGGACTTCCTCCCACCACATACAATACACTGGATTAGGACTACCTCCCACCACATCCAATACACTGGACCAGGACTTCCTCCCACCACATCCAATACACTGGACCAGGACTACCTCCCACCACATACAATACAATGGACCAGGACTACCTCCCAATACATTCAATACGCTGGACCAGGACTTCCTCCCACCACATACAATACACTGGACCAGGACTACCTCCCACCATATACAATACACTGGACCAGGACTCGCATGCTGGGGGTTTGAATTCATTCTATTTCAAGCGCCCTTGTGAGGTAGTCCAGGGGGCGGTAATCTATAACTAATCTCTATTGGAGTTCAATCTCTATTGGAGTTTATGTTAACCTACCATCCGTCGAAATCGTGACCAAATAAGTTCAACGTTGTATCTGCGATACGGATTTGTTTTTTGGTGAAATAAGAATAAAATTAATAGAATCTTTGGTACTGCCGCCTGGCAACCGGACCTACAGCGACGGACGTAGGGAAATAAATTCCTTAGCCTGCGCGTCTCCGTGCTGCTTAGCGTCTATTCGCATGTCGTCATTTGCATCACAGCCATGCTCACGAGCAGCAACGGTACACTGCTTCCGATCTGATGAGCTTGAAACAAACCTGATTTAATTACTTGAAATATTATTCTCCCAATCAATATCAAGGATATTTGGTAATACCTCACATTATTTAGGTAGAATAAAGCTCTTCTTGCCTACTCATGATGTTAACTCCCCGTACGATTTTGCTGTCCTAAAGATATTCATTTTTTGAATTAGTAATACCTCAAGTTGCCCCACTGTGATCATTCCTTTTACCTGCTCTGGTCAGTAATACAGTGACATGAATAATGATTATTAGAAAGACCATTTTCAGGGTGGAGATTATTTCAATCATTTTGATTCCATTCCGATATCATTTTTTTCCAAGAGATGTATTCCTGCAGTTGGTGGAACGGTGCGCTCGCGTGCAATTAGTATTATATTCATAGGGAGGAGTATGTGAATTCTCTTGATCGCCTCCAGTAACCGGTCTGTTTGCTTTACTGACGGCGCGAGGAGTAAGACCGACGACATCAACAGCCCCAACAGGCGACTGCTCACGAACAAAACTTTGTATATAATAAAGGCGTATGCAAGCCTGGAGAACGGTGGGATGAACGGTCATAAACAGGTTGCAACGTCATAAACAGATCGTGACGTCACAAACACATCGTGACGTCACAAACAGATCGTGACGTCACAAACAGATCGTGACGTCACAACAGATCGTGACGTCACAAACAGATCGTGACGTCACAAACAGATCGTGAAGTCACAAAAAAGAACGTGACGTCATAAACAGATCGTGCCGTCACAAACAAATCATGATGTCACAAAGAAATCGTGACGTCACAAACAGATCGTGACGTCACAGACAGATCGTGACATTACCAACATAACGTGACGTCACAAACAGATCGTGACGTCACAAACAAATCGTGACGTCACAAACATATCGTGACGTCATAAACAGATTGTGACGTTTTATGCAGATCGTGCTGCTGTCTCTGTGCCCTGCCCACTGACACTGATGACCGCGGAGCCGCTGTCTCTGAGCAGTGCCCACTGACACTGATGATCGCGGAGCCGCTGTCTCTTATTCAGTGCCCGCTGACACTGGTGACCGCGGTGCCGCTGTCTCTGACCAGGGCCCGCTGACACTGATGACAACTGTGCCGCAGTCTTTGAGCAGTGCCCGCTGACACTGATGATCGCGATGCCGCTGTCTCTGACCAGTGCCCGCTGATACTGATGACCGCGGTGCCGCTGTCTCTGAGCAGTGCCCGCTGACACTAATGTCCGCGGTGCCGTTGTTTCTGAGCAGTGCCCATTGACTCTGATGACCTCAGAACAGCGCTGTCTTTGAGCCCTGCCCACTGACACTGACACTGACAGTGAGGACAGTGACAGTGAGGACAACACTGACCTCAGAGCCAATGTCTCCGTGCCCTGTCCACCGAGCCGTCACCTGGCCGGTGTGGGCCCGTCTACAGATCACGATTGACTGGCCTTGTTTCTTTCCGCCAGATAATAACTTAATCCGGGACACTGAAGGAAAACACTTCACTTGTGTAAATTAAATTTTCTTACTGGGATTGAGGCCATGGAGAAGAGGATTGGGGAAATGGATGAGGATGGAAGAATAGAAAGAGAGAAGATGAAAGATTGAAGCGTTACACGGAGAGAGGTAGGATTAATTTTGGGCAAATAGTTCTGCAATGAGAGGGTAGAGGGACTTTGATAGAGAGGGTGGAGGGACTTCGATGGATAGGGTAGAGGGACTTCGATAGAGAGGGTGGAGGGGCTTCGATCGAGAGGGTAGAGGGACTTCGATCGAAGGGGTAGAGGGACCTCGATAGAGGTTTACAAGTGTTTACAAGTGTAAGAAGCCAACAACAGGTCCTTTGGCCCAAACTGGGTTGGCTTTTGATAGTAAGAAGATTAGTTTTGAAGTAGAACGACTAAGATGGCATCATGTGTCTCGGTATTTTCTCTATTAACAGACCAAGAAAGGGAAAGTTTGTAGAAGGAAATAGCATTTACCGATGATACTCGAAACAACTAAAATCAGCACTTGAAGAGAAAGCCCCCGACCCCCGGTGTTGATATGAGATTGTCATAGTTTCATTCCTCGTTAAACCAATGCTGACCGGTGTCATTTCTGGACACCGTTTTGGTAGAGGGACCTCGATAGAGGAGGTAGAGGGATCTCGACAGAGGTGGTAGAGGGACCTCGATCGAGGGAGTAGAGGGACCTCGATAGAGTGTGTAGAGGGACCACGATAGAGGGGTAGAAGGACCTCGATAAAGGGAGTAGAGGGACCTCGATAGAGTGTGTAGAGGGACCACGATAGAGGGGTAGAAGGACCTCGATAGAGAGGGTAGAGGGACCTCGATAGAGGGGGTAGAGGGACCTCGACCGAGGGGTAGAGGGACCTCGATAGAGAGGGTAGAGTGACCTCGATAGATGGGGTAGAGGGACCTCGATATAGGGGGTAGAGGGACCTCGATAGAGGGGATAGAGGGACCTCGATATATTGGGTAGAGGGACCTCGATAGAGGAGGTAGAGGGACCTCGATAGAGAAGGTAGAGGGACCTCGATTGAGGGGGTAGAGGGACCTTGACAGAGGGGGTAGAGTTACCTCGATAGAGAGGGTAGAGGGACCTCGATATACGGGATAGAGGGACCTCGATAGGAAGGGTGTAGGGACCTCGATAGAGGGGGTAGACGAACTTCGACAGAGGGGGTAGAGGGACCTCGATAGAGGGGTAGAGAGACCTCGATGGAGGGGGTAGAGGGACCATGATAGAGGAGGTAGAGGGACCATGATAGAGGAGGTAGAGGGACCTCGATAGAGGGGGTAGAGGGACCACGATAGAGGGGGTAGAGGGACCACGACAGAGGGGGTAGAGGAACCTCAATAGAGTGTATAAAATGCTCAGCTCTGAAAGTACGGCTGTGGTTATTACTGCGTCACTTGCCAGTATCATCTTCTTACCAAGTACATGTAAGGATCGGTACACGAAAGGAAGAATGGTTATTTAACATATGTCTGTGTCTGTGTCTGTGTCTGTGTATGTGTCTGTTTCTGTTTCTGTTTCTGTTTCTGTATGTGTGTGTGTGTGTGTGTTTACAAGTGTTTAGAAAGGTAAGAAAACAACAATAGGTTCTTTGGCTCAATCTGGGTTGCCTTTTGATAGTAAGAAGAATACTACTGAAGTAGAACGATTAAGATAGCATCATGTGTCTCTGTATTTTCTGTTATATTAGATCAAGAAAGGGAAAGTTTGTAGAAGGAAATAGCATTCAACGATGATACTCAACACAACTCAAATCAGCCCCTGAAGAGAAAGCCACCAACACACGGTGTTGATCTGAGATTGTTACAGTTTCATTCCTCGTTAAACCAATGCTGACCGGCGTCATTGCTGAACACCGTTTTGCAACGAGCAGGTACCAATGCCGGGCACCTTTTTTTACCGTGCTAGTGCCAATGCCGGACACTAATTTAACCGTATGGGTGTCAATGCCGGACACCGTTTTTCTCGAATATACTGGTGAGAGTACTACAGATAGGAGCTATTCAGCGGCGATTTTGGTGAAATTTGTCGAGCCGTGACTCAAACGTTTCGATTGTATCGCTGTTCACAACTTCTTCAGGAAGTTTGTTCCATTCTTCGACAACCCTATACGGGAAGAAATTGAGCGTGAAATTATGTGTGAATCGATTGCCAACGATTTTGTATCCATTATTCCTGGTCAGTCCGTTCGCATCAGAAGTGAAAAGGCTTGCTCGCTCGACGTTTTCCTTACCCTTCATGATCTTCCACACTTCGATCATGTCACCTCTGGCTCTACGCTTCTCTAGCGAATAAAGGTTGAGTTCGCGCAGTCTCTCTTCGTACGATTTATGCGCAGCGAAAGGATAAGTTTAGTAGCTCTTCGTTGAACCTTCTCTAATTGATTAATATATTTTCTGAGGTATGGAGACCAGAATTGGACGGAATACTCAAGGTGCGGTCTAACAAATCCATTGTATAACATGCGCATACTGTTTCTGATCTTGTACTAGAATGTGCGAAACATCATGCCTAACATTGTGTCGCCCTTTTTGGCAGCATCGTTACATTGCTTGCTGCTATTCAAGTCGTTACTAATGATGACACACTTGTCGACATTGAATTTCATTTGCCACTTATCTGACCAATCAACAATTGTTATCAAGTCTAATTGGATCTGCTCAAGTATAATGAAGAGAACTGGACCTAACACAGGTCCTTGTGGCACCCCGCTTGTGACTTAACCCCGATCGGAGAAAGCTCCATTAAGTACGACTCGCTGCTGTCTGTCCGTGAGCCAGCATTTTATCCAGTTATTGAGTTCACCTCGAATACCAATGATGTGCAATTCACTAACCAAGCGTTTGTGAGGAACTTAATCGAAGGCTTTTTGAATGTCAAGGTAAATTCCGTCGATCGGAGATTTCGCGTCGTGAAATTCAATTATATTCCTGAAAAAAGAAGCAGGTTAGTAAGACATGAACAATTGCGTCTGAAGCCATGCTGAAAAGAACCTATTAACTAATATAATTCTAGGCATTCTGTAGTTTCATCCGTGATCAAACTTTCCATCAATTTGCCTATGACTGAGGTGAGACTAATTGGACGGTAATTTCCGGGACACTTTTTTTTTTTTTTTTAAATTGGGGTAACGTTGTTCTCTTTCCATTGAGAGTGGCAGGTGCCATTTGTGAGAGATTGGGTGAAAATGTTTGCTAGATGTCCGGCAATTTTGTTCTTAGTCTCTTTCAGTATTCTGGGATGAACTTGGTCTGGAACGGGAGATTTTGTAACTTTTTATTTTTCTATATATTTAATAACTTTGGCAGGTGAGAAGTTTACTTCGCTGAGGGCTTCGACTCGTCTCTGTGCTATGTTATCTTTAGGATTAGGAATATCCGCATCCCCTAACGTAAATACAGAACAGAAAAATTGGTTGAGCAGGACACTCATTTTAGTGTCGTCAGTTTTCTAGCTCACCGATATCATTTTCATGAGGGCCAATTACAGATCTTGATTTTTTTTCTTCGAGATATATAACTGAAAAATTGTTTCGGATTTGCTTTAGTGTTGGTCACAATTTCATTTTTGTATTTTTTTTTTCTTTCGTTTCTGGACTGTCTTAAAAATCCGTCTGCCGATTTTGTATTCATTTCTTTGCAACATCGTGTGGGTGCTTCTGTTTATTCGAATGCGTTGTTTCTTTTGCGACTGAAGGCGCTGCAACTCTCCTTTCCAGTACTTAGGCTGATTGACTGCTGTTCGCCTGTTTTATGCGATGGACATGGTCATTTTCAATATTTTAAAGTAGACTAAATAAATTGCTCAGCAATTGATTGACATCTTGTCCGAGGGTTATATTTGCTGATGCCATTGCCTCTCTTAAGCTATCAAACTTAGCTAACCTAAAGTTAGGGACTTTTTCGCAGTTAATTGATGTTTTCAACCGAGCTCAATCATAAAACGGAAACAGTTGTGGTCGCTATTCCCGAGGGGTACGCCCACTTCGATGTTCGTGACATAAGAGTCGCTTGCACTAAACATATGATCTAGAATATTGCTACCTCTTATAGGTGTCTTTACTATTCGGGTCATAAACTTGTCGTCAGTAAAATCAATCAGGCGTTGACCAGTGACCGTACATTCTTCTGTTTCCCAATTGATGTAGGGAATATTGAAGTCTCCAAGTACTATACTGTTTTGTTTTCTGACCACATCGACTAGGGTGTTGTAAAGATCGATATCATCTGCGACAATGCTCTTGGGAGGACGATAAACTAGTGTGATTTGACACTTGGTATGTTTACGACTATTTGAACTGAAACTATGTCGTGTCTGCTGCTTGAAATAGAGACTTCATTGATTAGCACAGTATTTTTTACGAGAAACAATACTCTTCCAACTCCACGGCGTAGTCTATCTTTGTGAAATAGGGAAAAACCCGGGAGAATGAATTCGCCCAGATAAGTTCTGGTGCTCAATTTCATCCACGATTCTGTGATAGCTATTATGTCGATTTCATCGTTAATTGCGAGGATTCCCAATTCGTCGATTATGCGTGCCTTGTTGGTGATTCTATCGAATTCATAGTTTTTGAGGTTGATCATCGTTTCCCAATGGTCAGAGAATGAGATTCGCTGTACTTTGCAGATCGTTGCTATGCGATTGCTTAGAAATATCATTTTGCGCAATTTGTATCTACTTTGGTTTGGATGAGGCAGGATGCCAGTGACATGGATGTTCGCGTATGATCGTTTAACGTTTGTAAGCACGGTTTTATACCTTACCCATGTTTCTTCCGTCCGCGCCACCACGTCTTCTGCCCCGACTTGTAGTATGATCGGTTTAGAAGAAAGTATGTTTTTGTTTTCAATTATTCCTACAATATCGTAAATTTTCAAGCCTGGCTTACCGAGTATTTATACTTGGACTCTCTCTTTTTGCTGATTTGGTTTGATAAGGGGACAATGTAATCAATCGCCAATCACAGTAATTTCCTCTGTGTTTTAAAAGTCCATTTCATCGGGCAATACGCCGAAACGGTTGCTTGGATCAGCTCGGGTGTGGCAGGACCGTCGCCCATTCTGTGATGCTTTGCCACTGACTACCTGCCGCCTGTTTACTACAGTTGTGTAGAGTGTCTCAGCACTGTTGACCATTTTTTCTATCGATTTGATACGGTCGTTGTTCTCTGAGTCTAAAGCTGTAAGTGTCTTTGCCAATTCTGAGTCAAAGTGCACTTGGAGTTCATTTACCCGATGTATGGTAGTTTTAGCAATTACTTTTGTTGCTTCTATTTCAGTGTTTATCATATCTTTGAGTTCGCAAAATTGTTTCTGCACGTTTTCCAGTTCTAATTCAACAGCTAGCAGCCGTGTATCGGCGTTAACGGAATCTGCGTTGGGTGAGCCACCAGAAGCATGATTTAACTGTGCTTACAGTTGTTAAATCTCTTCGGCATGTTGCACTCTCCGTTTGGAGGCGTGTTATGCGTTTGCCTAGAAAAGCTACCACCATACATTAGTTCGGGAGTGTACGATTGGTGGCAAGTTACAAATTCTAGTTTCACAGCAGGAGTCATCTTGGACTTGTTAAGTGAGCAGCTACAAACCGTGAACCTAATTAAAGACAATGTGCTACATTCTTTATCCGTGCAAACAGCAGATATGCGAATAATAAGTTTAACTAGATGCGGGATGAGATGATTTTTATTTCCAGATGATCTACAAAAGTTTTTTTTCGGGGTATTCATGTATGGTCTACAGTGATGAGTTTTTGCGGGTGATTATGTGAGTCTAACTTGAGAGAAAAACTATACTAAACTCAGGCTGAAATGATTTTTTTTTCCTAACTAAAAAACAATTATCAAGCTGTTTACAAGGGATAAATGAAAATGAATGAAATATTTATGTTATACTCGTATTGTTTTACGTGTACTTTACTGTATTACTTTACAGTTACTTTACATAGACATATGTCAGACGCCATTTGCATTTCTTTCTGTTCATTATTTATGTTATTTTTACGCAATTGATGCAAAACTTCTGAATTCAGATATGTATGCATTTTTTGTTACATTGATAAGGTTGTATTAGAATTTACAATAAGAAAGTAACTCACATGATATATGCACCGTTGAAATTGAGTTGAGGTACTGCACGAATGCTGGAAAAGGTAACAGGCTGGTCCTTGTACAGGGCACATGCAGAGAAGGGTAGACCTCCCGCTGAGGAAGAGAGGAATACCCTCTGCGGTGCGGGAGGGGGTCCTCTACGACACTCAGCTGCACTAATTCTAGCTTGTTTTCCGGTGAGGCTAGACTGTTTGCGATGTATATTTTTCAATATCGAATTAAAACAGTTAACAGTTTGCTGCTGCTGATAAATATGAATGGGGTGATAAGTAGCATGTGCATAAAACGGTGATACATTTACGGGCACGAATTCAAATAAGAATCTTGCGATATTAAACAAGTGATAACGTGCTTTTCCCAAACGCAGTATTTATACATTTAAATTTACGGAGACGTATATCGACGATTCTAAACGGATTTAATTCAAAATTCACCGAGACGGATATGAACGGTTCTAAACGGATCTAATTCTAATGCGAGTCGGTCGCGCGGTAGCGGCGCAAAGTTACTTCCTACGCGGGATGGAGATGAATGCATAGCAAAGCAAATCAATCATAGCAGCTCTCTTTTGCTGATTAAAAATGGTTTTACTTGACCGACTGGAAAGACCTCCGTAGGTGCAACAGTCTATACCGCCTCCCTGAAGCCAATGGGTTCGGGATTCACACCACACCGTCTCATTTTGCTCTGGGGAGAGAGCACACCAGGGGGAACTCGGCAGCTTCAAGGTCCAACTCGATAGCTTCCTATCGTCCGTTCCGGACCAGCCACGTTTGCCTCATAACCCCCAGCCAACAACAAGTAATAACATTGACGCAGAGGTGGAGTGTTTGAGGGCGCGGCGTGTTCGAGGATCGAGACAGAAATCCCAGAATAGAGTTCTGTCCCTGATAAACTTTGTTTGACTTCCAAAGGGGTGCCGCTGCTCCGTGCCAGTGCAGGGCCGGTGCCGGACGAAAGTGCTGATCTAGCGTGAACTAGATTATTTTGTTCTGCCCTGCTGTCCCGCTTTTCGCTCTTTTGACGGCGGATGGAGAACGTGACGATTATGCGCCTTCCCTGCCGTTGGTGAGGGGTGGGAAGCATCGTTGACCTATGGCGGCGCACCAGCGTGGCCCGGGCTGAGCTCCCAACAACATCCAAGAGATCCAAAAGTGTAGGTGTGTGTGTAGGTGTGTAGGTGGGCCTGTGAGTAGGTGTGTAGGTGTGTATATGTGTAGGTGCGTAGATGTGTAGGTGTAGGTGTGTGTGTGTGTGTGTGTGTGTGTGTGTGTGTGTGTGTGTGTGTGTGTGTGTGTGTGTTTTACT
>SDVV010045354.1:0-10073 GCA_016164225.1 Gammarus roeselii
GCTGCTGGGGCTGACGGCCACCGCCACCTCGGGCGTGATCTCGGACGTGCAGCAGATGCTGGGTATCAAGGGGTGCCTCGTCCTCAAGGCCTCCTTCAACAGACCCAATCTATACTATGAGGTCAGTCAGTGAGAGAGTGCGGTTCACTAAGATTAGTGGCTTACTCTCGATTTAGCTTTCTTGGAATTCTGCATGGAAACTCCATGCTGCTGTCTGAATATTATTGCTGTATATTTAAAGATTCTTCTACCTTGGGACTGCGGCTACTCTTTGAAAATCTAAAAAGTATATGGAGTATATAGCTATGTATTGATATATTTGTATGTATTTATCGGAGCAACGTAATTCTAATTAGACGACGTTAACTTATTTAACTATAACTAACAGCCCAAATGAGGTGACATATTGCTTTACAGTGACGTTTTTAGCAGCATGATGTGTATCTTATTTCATTCGAATGGCTTCCCTAAATTATGTCTCCGTTGTACCGCTCGAACATAAAGCGTGACTCCTCGCACAGTTAAGAAGTTTTCATGGCATGCAATACTAACGTTTAAAGTTCTTGTTGAGGGCTACTATTTCTTGGAGTTCATAGCGATGTTCAAATTACAAAATATATCTTCTGTGATTTTTAAAACAATATTATTTTCAATCGGGTCCCTTTATTCATTTTTGATTATTTTTTGTTATACAACGCTTCATTGAAATAGTATCCCACAGAACTGCATTCATATGGATAGAGTTTTTCTGAATTAAATTATTTTAAGTCAATGAGTATATAATGATTATTATGAATCGAAAACAATTCTTGAAAATTCTTCAAAATATTGAGAAAATATCTTCTTTTATACCTGCGATAAAAAATTGAGAAGCTATTGTGAAGTATTGCAATAAAAAGTATAAATTTCCAGTATTCATATTGTGAAAATGTGTAGTTATTTTATCATTTTTTTACGCTTTTTGCGTTTATTTTTATTTGCCTCCTTCTCCTTCAGGTTTGATCCTATTGTTGTACGGAAAACGTCTTGTGCGAATCATAACGTGTAGATATCATTCAAAGGATTTTTCTTTAAGCAGATACAGACACTAGGCCGAAATACCCCAACAGGGGGGGTGGCCGACGGCAAGGCGCACCTCACACTGTCATACACTCACACTCGCACACCTTAGCCCTTTTGCGCAACACACCCTCCGGGTCATGAGTGCGGTTTGAGGTCAGTGTCGGCAGCAGGGCCCGACAGCGTGACTGGTTTACCCCTGCCGAGTCATGATGACCGCCCCCCCCCTCCCCCCACACACGACCATCTCGTCTCTCAACGATGTGCTTGAGAGCGGGAAAGCCCAACAGGGCAGCGTCAAAACTTATCCTTTCTCCACTCTCGCATATCCAGTGCACGCTCTCTCGCTACCTCCACACTCAGGTCTCTCCATCATAATGCCTGCTTCACACCATCCAGTCACCCAAACTTCGGTCGCCCTCTAGGCCTACGTCCACTCGCCTCTGCCTTCAAAACCCTTTTCACCAACCTCCCTTCATCCATCCTCACCATGTGCCCGAACCATCTCAGAACACGCGAATCCACTCTGCCCTCCAGCTTCTTCACCATCCCTGTTCTGATTCGAACCACGTCTTTGGTGATCCGGTCTCTCAGCGTTACTCCAGCCATGCTCCTCAAACATTTCATCTCGAAAACATTCAATATTCTTCTCTCCTCTTCTCTCACCCCCCAAGTCTCAGCTCCGTAGAGCACAGTTGTGACAACAACAACCTCATACAGCCCAGCCCTCCCTTTGCTTCCATCCCCAACGTCCTACAGCTCATACACTCTTCAGTGCACCCAACACTTCACACCCCTCCTTCACTCGCGCCTTCACTTCAGTTTCCTCTAGTTCAGTTGTCTCCACATGGGAGCCCAGATACTTATAACACTGAACTTCCTCCAAGAGCTCTCCATTTCACAATTCAACTCTCAATAAATCCAAGTTATGTTTTTACAAGTAACCGACGATGTTAGGAGACATGATCGTTTCTTGTGACGGACGATGACCACTTATTTTATTTATTATTGTTATTTAATTATTAAATTGGCCTATGCTATGTGAATTACAATAGCTATTTCGAATCGGTTCATAATATTATCCATTCTCCAATAATTTCCAAATTATGCAGAATTCATCTGAAAAGTGAGGCTATTCATGACTTGTTATTACTCGGGTCGTCTATCGCGGCAGGTGCGCGATAAGCCCGTGATCGCGTCGGAGTGCGTGGAGACACTTGCAGAACTTCTGAAGGGGCGCTACCGGGGCCAGTCCGGCATAATCTACACCACCACCATCAAGGAGACAGAAGAACTCGTTAAGGAGCTGCGAGCACGGGGCGTCAAGGTGGAGAAAAGAGCGGCACTGTTCTGATACGAAGTACTAGGAGTTACAGGGAACTAGAGATTGAAAGAGCAGCACTGCTCTGATATGAAGTACTAAGAGTTACAGGGAACTAGAGTTTGAACGAGCAGCACTGTTCTGATATGAAGTACTAGGAGTTACAGGGAACTAGAGATTGAATGAGGCAGCTCTGCTTATTCTTGAATAATTTTTTATAACTGAACATGCCCGTATCTCTGCCACACAAGTCACTATGCTGGTCACTACATGCCTCGTATCTCTGCCACACAAGCCACTTCACTTGTATGCCGGAGAGCTATCATGAGTTATACAGAGGGCTGCTAATCATCACGTTCATCGTTGCTGACGTATGTTGCCTCACAATAATGGACTGCAGCTCAATGTCAAAGATTGAGTTGTGACGCACAACCCTCTTTTAGTTTCTTATAGCATTGGCATGGGATGCGGCAGACTAGTTGTTAGATGTGGTTGTTCCTTTGCGCATGCTGTGATATATAGTAACTGAATTAATGAAGAAAATCTTGCAAAATCTTGCCTGAAAACCGCATTTTCAATCTATATAATCTAAACTTATGACGAAAATTATGAATATAGAATCTATCAGCAGTGAATCTGATTTTGTTTGTGATTGCGTTGCACTAGTTCATGACACGCGGCACCAGTTACCACCGCCCCGCTGTTGGCAGGTGGGCCCCTATCACGGCGTGCTGGATGCGGCCGTCCGCAGCAAAGTTCATGAGCGCTGGATCAACAACGAGTACCAGGTGAGTGAGCCGATGATGCTGTATCTAACTGACCGAGGACACTACTACTAGGCGATCAAACTAACTAGCTAGGGGTGGATGGTGGTCTTAAAACTGAAGCTGCAAGTCAAGCCAAAATTTGTAATTAAAATGCTGTCACTCAACCAAGGCTTTTTGGATATTTTCCCTGATGAGCATGGCTAGCAGCACTGCACTTGCGAGGTTGTGCTCTCTACTTATTGATAACTTATACAGATACAAGGCTGAATCCCCAGGAAGGAGGGTGGCCGGCGGCAAGGCACACCTCACACTCTTCTCATACACGCACACAACTTAGCCCTTCTTGCGCTAAAGGCTCCGGCCGGAAGACCACGGTTACACACTCTCGGTCATGAGTGCGTTTCCTGCCGACTCTCGCCTTCGCAGTGTCCTCAGGTCACCAAGCTGGTGTCATGATGCTGCTCGTCTGTCGTCTGGAGCACTGTTTTCTGAAACGGTGTAACAAGTTGCTCGTCCGATTTCTGCCAGTGAGATGACAGTTCGATAATTGGAATGCGTTGGAGCTTGACACAGACCTGAGCGTAGTCATGCGACTGCCATTTCATCAGCATCGTAACATTACGTAACGGTACCATTACATAAATCTTATGTAAAGTATCCCGGCTCTAGACCGAGTTAGGGAAGGCTGTGGCACAGTGTATGGCATGGTACGGAATGTGGAACCAAAATATTTACATGCAAAAACAATTATTATATGCTATGAACGGCTAAAATGACAACACATACATTGATCGTTGAAAAATTGGTTGTGTGTCTCATTTCTTCACTGGGGATGAAGTGACGAGCGTCCCTTAACCCTAGTGTTGCGCGTGACTTGATCCCGTCATGACGGAAGGGGAGCGAAACCTTGTTTGTCCAAGCTTTAACGAGTTTTATTGCATTTATTGATTCAGATTCTTTTGTGCATATCATTCATACCGAAACTGAATCTCACTAGAAATTTCAGTTTTATAACTGGACTTAACTTAACGAGAGAGGGTTTTACATAGGTGTCGTTGTCCCAACTATGCTACATGGAACTGAGACATGGGGGGTGAGAGCAGAGGAGAGAAGAATGTTCGATGTTTTCGAGATGGAATGTTTGAGGAGCATGGCTGGAGTGTTGCTGAGAGACAGGCTCACTAACGACGTGGTTCGAATCAGAACTGGGATGGGTGAAGAAGTTTTAGTAGAGTGGATTCGCGTGTTCTGAGATGGTTCGGGCACATGGTGAGGATGGATGAAGGGTGATTGGTAAAAAAGGTGATGAAGGCGGAGGCGAGTGGCCGTAGGCCTAGAGGTCGACCGAAGGTTGGGTGCATGGATGGTGTGCAACAGGCGTTAGGAAGGAGATACTTGAATGTGAAGGTAGCGAGAGAGCGTGCTTTCCCGCTCTTGGCATGGGTGGGGAGGGGTGCCGGGCCATCATGACGCGGCGGGGGTAAACCAGTCACGCTGTCGAGCCCTGCTACTGACCCGGACCTCAGACCGCACTCGTGAATTAGAGTGTGTGTTGTGGGGTTTCCGGCCGGATGCTTCAGCGCAAAAGAGCTAAGTTGTGTGCGTGTGAGGGTGTGTGATGCGCCTTGCCGTCGGCCACCCCGATTCTGGGACATTTGACCTAGTGTCTGTATCTGTGATAACTTAACATGCACGACCGACGCTATAAGCCGAATCCCCCAGAAGAGGGATGGTCAACGGCAAGGCACACCTCGCACTCCGCTCATGCACTTACACACACATCAAACATTAGCTCTTTAGCGCTAAGGGTGCGACCAGGACTCCGCAACACACATTTCGGGTCAGTCAAGAGTGAGGATTAAGATCGGTGTCAGCAGCAGGGTCCGACAACTTTCGCTGGTTAGTACCTGCCGCGTCATAGTTGCCTGGCCTTCTCCCACCCATGTCCATCTGGCTTCTCAACGAGACGCCATGAGCGTTAATGTACATCGGTGCCGTGTCAAAGCTCATTCTTTCACAACCATTCTCTTTCACGCCAAACCATTGCACGCTCTCTCCACACTGACGTTTCTTCTTTCTAACGCCTGCTTCACGCCATCCGTCCACCCAAACTTTGGTTTATCTCTTGGCCTACGTACACTCATATCCGCTGTCATCACTGTTTCATCAATCTCCCAGCTTTCATCCTGAATATGTGCCCGAACCATATCGCAACGCGTGAATCTTCTCTGTCCTCCAATTCTCTCATCATCCCCGTTCTAATTCGAACAACGTCGTTATTGATTCCATCCCTCAGCGACACTCCAGCTTTTCTTCTCAAACATTTCACATACAAATCCTACAACCTACTCTCATTTGCTCTCTCCCTCAAATCTCAGCTCCGTAGACACAGCTGGGACAACTACCTCCTTATACAACCGTCTCTTTACTTCTAAACGCAACGTCCCCCAACTTATCACACTCTTCAGTGCACGGAACACTCTACACCCCTCCTTCACTCGCAACTTTACCTCAGCTTCCACTAGTTCAATCTTCTCCATATGAGAGCCCAGCTTATTAAAACACTGAACTTCCTCCAATACTTCTCGCTATTTGGGAGGACACTAATTCAGCTTGCATCGACATTCCTCGAACATCTTAGCATTTTACTTTGATCAATGTTAACTTGCAGCTTCCTCCTCTCACACATTCTTTCAAACTCTGACATAAACCTCCCCAATTTTTTCTCCGAATCTGTCAAAGTGCCGTATCATCCGCAAACAGTTACTGACTCAACTGCCAACTTCACCCATTTGCTCCCAATAGCTCCGAACCTAGACCCATTACATTTGCATTCATCTTCTTGACTACTCCATATACGTAGAGATTAAACATCCAGGGAGACATAACGCAACCTCGTCTCAGTCCCACTTTTACTGCGAACCAAGCACTCGCCTAGTTCCTCACTCTGACATGCTCTGCTGCCGATATAAAAAGACTGAACCGCTTTCAACAGTCTACAACTTCATTCTGTACAAAGCAGCACCCTCCATTGCGCTTCCTTGTCGACCCATTCTAGACCTTTCCAAGATCCATGAAGGCTCAGAACGCATCCTTTACCTTCGCAAGGTACTTCTCACATACTTGTCTCACTACAAAAATCTGATCTTTACACCCTCTACCACTCTTGAAGACACACTATTCCTTGCCAATTGCACCATCTGTAGTGTCTCTAATCCTCTTGATGAAGCACTCTCCCAAATATTACCTGAAAATAATGAAGTTGGACGCATGCCTTTGACATTCGCTGCGAAGACTTTACGAAGAAGCTAAGTGAACCTAACTCAAACAAATTCTCCACAACTTTATGCAGCACCAATATCTGGTTTGACGTTTGGCGGCAGAAAGACGCTGAATCCAGGGCACTAGAAAACCTTGTCTCTTTAATCTGATCCTCAATATGTGCCCGATCTGCTTTGTTCCGCTATATAAGGGCAAGAAAGATAAAAATGAATGCTGAAACTTGAGAGGTATCAGTCTGCTATGTGTGGTTGGTAAGTTGTACGGGAGAGTGCTGATCAAAAGGATTAGAGATTGTACGGACTGCGCAATTGGAGAGGAACAGTGTGGCTTTAGGAGTGGTCGAGGCTGTACCGATCAGATTTTTGCAGTGAGACAGGTCTGTGTGAAGTACCTTGCCAAGGAAAAGGATGTGTTCTGGGCCTTCATGGATCTGGAGAAGGCATACGACAGGATTGACAGGGAAGCGCTGAGGAGGGTGTTGCGTTTGTATGAAGTGGGCGGACACCTGTTGAAAGCGGTGCAGAGTTTCTATGCTGACAGCCGAGCATGTGTCAGAGTGGGAAGCGAGGTGAGTGATTCGTTCACAGTGAAAGTGGGACTGAGACAAGGTTGCGTGATGTCTCCCTGGCTGTTCAACCTCTATATGGATGGAGTGGTCAGGGAGGTGAACGCGAGTGTGCTGGGTCGTGGCTTGGAACTGTTGGAAGCGAATGGGCGGAGTTGGCAGTTGAGCCAGTTGCTATATGCTGATGATACGGCCTTGGTTGCGGATTCAGAGGAGAAGCTATGTAAGCTAGTGTCTGAGTTTGGTAGAGTGTGTGAGAGGAGGAAGCTTCGAGCGAATGTGGGTAAGAATAAAGTAATGAGATGCTCGAGGACTGTCGATGCGAGCAAAATTAGTGTCACCCTAAATGGAGAGCTCTTGGAGGAAGTTCAGTGTTTTAAGTATCTGGGCTCCCATGTGGAGATAACTGAACTAGTGGAAACTGAAGTGAAGGGGGGATGTAAAGTGTTGGGTGCACTAAAGAGTGTAATGAGCTGTAAGACGTTGGGGATGAAAGCAAAGAGAGGGCTGTATGAGGGTGTTGTTGTCCCAACTCTGCTCTACGGAGCTAAGGCTTGGGGGGTGAGAGCAGAGGAGAGAAGAAGGTTGAATGTTTTCAAGATGAAATGTTTGAGGAGCATGGCTGGAGTAACGCTGAGAGACCGGATCAGCAACGACGTGGTTCGAATCAGAACAGGGATGGTGAAGAAGTTGGAGGACAGAGTGGATTCACGTGTGCTGAGATGGTTCGGGCACATGGAGATGATGGATGAAGGGAGATTGTTGAAAAGGGTGATGAATGCGAAGGCGAGTGGTCGCAGGCCTAGAGGTAGACCGAAGTTTGGGTGGATGGATGGTGTGAAGCAAGCGTTGGGAAGGAGAGGCATCAATGTGGAGGTGGCGAGAGAGCGTGCAATGAACAGGCGTGAGCGAAGAATGGTTGTGAATGGTTAATTTTGACGCTGCTCCGATGTGCTTTCCCGCCCTTGGCATCCCGCTGTCGGGATGGTCGTGGGTGGGGGAGGCCCAGCCATTATGACGCGGCGGGAGTAAACCAGTGAAAACTGTCGAGCCCTGGTGCTGATGACGGATCCTCGGATTGCACTCGTGACCCAGAATGTATGTTGAGGAGGTACCGGCCGGACCTTTTAGCACAAAAGGGCTAAGTTGTGTGAGTGTGAGCGTATTGGGGTGTGAGGTGCACCTTGCCGTCGGCCACCCCCCTTTCTGGGGGATGCGGCCTAGTGTCTGTGTCTGTATAATCTAATTAATTTGAGCCCCGAGGATATGGTTCGAGATAAGTCCTTTGTTGCTGTACTTCCTGCAACACCGGAGGCACTTTTAATTGTAGGCCATCTGAAACTTTCACCAGAGAGCTATGAAGGAAAATGTTCTTACACTCATGACGAGCATGTTTTGATAAGATCCAATTGTTTGCAAAGCCATCCTACTGCCAACTACCTTGTCGCCTGCTCAGCGGAGAGGATCCGTGCTGTGGACATCTGTTCCTGTCGTTGCCTTGAATTTACGTATTTCGATCCTGTGAAACTCCTTTGGAACCTCGTTTACTTTTCGAATAATCTCTTAGAATATTTTTCTCGTTTCTTTATCTACTTCCCACCTGGCAATCTTCTGCCGAAGTCATTATTTCTTGAAACATCAAAGCAACGAGAATAATGAGGTCGGTAAATGTGATATAAACATGTATTACGACAACTTAGTATTGTCGGGGCTATGCTAATGAAATATATAGTGACAATGCAATGGTACCTACTCACTGTGTGGACTCCTGTGGAGATGAACACACTTATCTAATATATTTGTACTTACGTCTAGTGAGAGGAACGTGCTGTATCGTACACTTATTGTCAGTTGTTTTTTGTTGTGAAAATTTATCAATGCATGTTATACTGACTGATGACCCTGTTATGTCGTGATGTTTTCCTCGTTACGTTGTGTTTATATGTGTCTGATTGCTGTCGTACATTGAGTGGTGTTTGTAATTATACCAAGTAGTCACCTCCACTCGCTCCACCTCCCTCCACAGGCCGTTGTCGCCACCATCGCTTTCGGTATGGGCATCGACAAGCCAGACGTGCGGTTCGTCATCCACCACAGCGTCTCCAAGTCTATGGAGAACTACTATCAGGTATGTACGTCTGTTTTTAGATATCCTGCTATTTCTTCTAAAGCTGGAGTCTGGCATAGTGTAGGTGGGCTATCAATGGCAACACGCAATTAATTTGTTTTCACAATTGCCTGCCGGAGTTGGCAGTTGAGCCAGTTGCTATTTGCTGATGATACGGCCCTGGTTGCGGATTCGGAGGAGAAGCTATGTTGGCTAGTGTCGGAGTTTGGTAGAGTGTAAACTAATGAGATGCTCGAGGACTGTCGATGCGAGCAAAATTAGTGTCACCCTAAATGGAGAGCTCATGGAGAAAGTTCTGTGTTTTAAGTATCTGGGCTCCCATGTGGAGATAACTGAACTAGTGGAAACTGAAGTGAAGGCGCGAGTGAAGAAGGGATGTAAAGTGTTGGGTGCACTAAAGAGTGTAATGAGCTGTCGGACGTTGGGGATGGAAGCAAAGAGAGGGCTGTATGAGGGTGTTGTTGTCCCAACTGTACTCTACGGAGCTGAGGCTTGGGGGGTGAGAGCAGTGGAGAGAAGAAGGTTGAATGCTTTCGAAATGAAATGTTTGAGGAGCATGGCTGGAGTAACGCTGAGAGACCGGATCACCAACGACGTTGTTCGAATCAGAACAGGGATGGTGAAGAAGTTGGAGGACAGAGTGGATTCGCTTGTTCTGTGATGGTTCGGGCACATGGAGAGGTTGGATGAAGGGAGATTGGTGAAAAGGGTGATGAATGCGGAGGCGAGTGGTCGCAGGCCTAGATGTAGACCGAAGTTTGGGTGGATGGATGGTGTGAAGCAGGCGTTGGGAAGGAGAGACATGAATGTGGAGGTGGCGAGAGAGCGTGCAATGAACAGGCGTGAGTGGAGAATGGTTGTGAATGGTTGATTTTGACGCTGCTCTGATGTGCTCTCCCGCCCTTGGCATCCCGCTGTCGGGATGGTCGTGGGTGGGGGGGGCCCGGCCAT